>JAGKTI010017634.1:0-18354 GCA_018397915.1 Birgus latro
GACCCGCCGACATGTCGTAAAAATGACCCCGCTAATACCAATACACCGTCCATATTGAAAAAAAAAAAAAAAAAAAAATGCAATTCCTTACAAAAATCATTAAAACATATTATTTAAATATCCACAGCCTAATAATTTATTAGGATGTGGATATTTGATTTAAATAATATGTTTTAATGATTTTTGCAAGGAATTGCAGATGCTATTGTATATCTATATTAAATTATTAAATAAAACGTCTTGAGAAAATGCAGATAAAAGCAAAGCTGGCAGCATCACAGCCTTTGTATCCTTGTCCCTCTCCAGCCTCGGTTCCGCTCACTCGTCTATATGAACTTCCACGAGTTAACAACGAATTGTTCCGGTGTCCTACCGTCTTATTCATATTGTGTGAAGTAATTTGTCAGTAATGGATGCCCCCAGTACCAGGAGTACCGGCTGTACTGCCCAGTCTTGGCAGCCAGATGCAGAGTGTGAACTTCAAATGACCGAGAGAGTGGAAATAAATTAGTTATTTGAGAGGAGCATGTTGAGACAAGACAGATGAAGTGAAGGATTGTTGTGGTGTGGATGTGGATGTGATAGGAAGCCTTAGGGGAAACTCATTAAGGTGTTTTGGCCATATGGAGAGGATAGAGAGTAACAAGGAGAGTGAATGTGAGTGAGAGGGAGGGGGAGGCCAGGGATGAGATGAAGGGATGGAGTGGAGAGCTATGAGAGAGGGGGGTGTGAGCTGGGAGCAGGGCAGTGAAATGACGGGGGACAGGGTGACATGGAGGCGATTTGTTGTGGCTAGTGGCCACCCCTTACGGGATTAAGGCGTCTGGCAATAGATAGATAGAATGATAATAAATAAAAGTAAGTAAGTATGCTAATTTATTTAAATATCTAATTTATAGTAATTCCCACAAATATATGCAAATGGTTTGCGCTAGCGCTTTGAAACATTGCTCAAGCTAAATATTAGGTTGCGCACTTGCGCAAGTTACAGATATTGGAAAATAATAATACTGTAATAAGTAAAAGGAAGTAAGTATGCTAATTTAGATAAATATCATTTACTCAATATTTTACAGTAATTCCCACGAATATATGCAAATGGGTTGTGCTTGCGCTTTGCGACATTGCGCAAGCTAAATATTGATCAGATTGCGCACTTTGCGCTTGAGCAAGGTAGTGAACTGTGGATTGCGCATTGCGCTTGCACAAGGTCCTTTTTTGTCTGCGCTGCCCACCACTGATTTTGTGTATAGTCAGGTGCTCCATTAGGATTAAGGTTTATGTTTGTACAGTATATGTTGTGTAGTTTTGTTGGGATGACAAAGAGCTGGGGGGGGGGATGTAGTGTTAAGAAGCGAGATTTGCCAGTTAGGTAGTCAAATTTTTCTTGATGTTTCCTGATGTTTATAGTGGTTCCTGTACAAGTCATAGTTGCCAGTTGACCTGCTGTTTGTGAGTGTAGTTATTTCATAAGTTGTACAATAATTTTTGTGCTCTTTTTGTTTATAATGTTTTATTTACGTGATTGTTCGTTAAATAATGTAATTGAATTTAAATTTGTATGGTAAATTACTTACAGTGTTATGTAGTGTAAGAAAACTATTTTCATGTTTTGGCTATCTCCGAGTTGGCAACTGTTGTTCTCGTGGAATGTAGAAAGCTGCAGAATATAGGAAGCTTGTATAAGGATGGGGAAGAGAACAGAAAAAGTTTATTCGGGTTTCAGTTCAGCTTGAGTTAAGTTCAGTCGGTTTTCAGTTCAGTTTGAGTGTAGTGCAGTGTCAGTGCAGTGAAATTTGTATATTTTTGGTACTTGTGAAAACAGTGAAGTGTTATTGAAATTTGTATATTTTTGATACTTGTGAAAACAGTGAAGTGTTATTGAAATTTGTATATTTTTGGTACTTGTGAAAACAGTGAAGTGTTATTGAAATTTGTATATTTTTGGTACTTGTGAAAACAGTGAAGTGTTGGCAAAGTGAAGTGTTACTGAAGTTTGTATATTTTCGGTACTTGTGAAAACAGTGAAGCATTATTGTGAAAATAGTGAAGTGTTTTCAAGCATTAAGTGTAATTGCAGTTAGTAAAGTTCGTATAGCTCCAGTGCTTGTGAGAATAGTGAATTGAAGTTGGAAGGCATTAAGTGGAATTATTTGGAAAATAAAGACAATGAACTTTAAGAAGCCAGTGTTTATTTTCGCCTCAGCTGATCTTGTGTGCTGTACACCAAAAGGCTGACTGTAGGAAGAGCAACTCACTGGGCAGCGTCCTTCCCGTACTGTACTACTGCTGTTGGAGCCTCTGGGAGTGTGGGACGCAGATGTAGGAATATGATTTCTGCATGTTGAAGTTCAGGTTTGAACATGATGTGGGATCATGAGGCATGAGGTGCAGGAAATCATCATCACTTCTTAACATCATACCTGAATGTGCGAACTGAAGTTTAGCACTCAGCAAGATAATTTGGTTTAACAAACTTAGGAACCTTGAGTGTAATGAGAGGCAGTTTAAATTCAGTTGTAGTCTATACTGACAGCCAGTGCAACTCAGTTAGACTAGACCTTTTTATGATAGATTTTTCAGGAGACCAGTCCATAATGACTTACAATAATTGACATGAGAGAAGACCATAGCATGGACCAATGTCAAGAGGCAATGTCTGTTCAGCAGCTGTCTCTCAGAGTACAGGTTTCTGTTATGAAGAATAAACCCTCTGACAACTTGATTAATATGTTCTTTAGTTTTGAATTAAAATATACACCCAACTTTTGAACACTACTAGCTGGATGAGGTTGTGACTCCAGTCTTCACAGTCAGGGTATTATCAGCTTCACCAACCTTCTTGTTTCCTTGAATAATGATTTAAGTTCTACCATCATTCAGTTTGCCTCCTTTTTGCCATCCAGATTCTAATATCAGTGATCAGTTGTTGTTGTGATTCAATCTTTCTGCCTTCAATTCTGCTGAAAAACACCCAGAAAGATACAATTTCTGCATTTTGAAGGTTAGATATAACTGCAGTGAGGTGGTTGACATTGTCGGAGGTTCTGGGGATGCAGCCCTTCAGTTGGTGAACAATATTTTTGTCTGGTGTTTCTTGTGATACAGGAAACCACTAGGCTTGTCACTTTAGAGTCATCTGAAGTGGAAAAAAGGGTGGTGAAAAGTGACAGGAAGGATGAAAGAAGTAGGAAGAGAGCGAAGGGCTGGTATTTGTGGCAAAACAGATTTTTTTGGTAATTTTATTTATTTTATGATTTTGTTTTTCATTTTCATTAGAGATGCTTTGCCTGCTAGTATTAAGTACAGTAAGTTCTCATTTTTCGCTGTTTTGATGTTCCACCAAAACGTCGTGAAATGTGAAACGACGAAGTGTGAAGTTAAGAATCAATGGGAAAAATAGTTGGGCGTTCCAGTGGGACAGCTACCTTACCCTATCAGAGTCCTATAACACCAAACAGGCCCTACCCAAAATTAAATATGGAGTGTTTACTAGTTGCTTATACAGCATAATACAATAAACATGTACCTGAAATGACATTAGAACTGTTGTAAAGAGCTGCAACACCAAAAATCCTTACCAGAGAAAACACTGGCATGAGTGGCAGGTGAAGGTGTGTTGAGGGTGGATGGGCTAGTTACTGGGTGACATGGGCCTCTCTGGGGAAGCCCTATCACCTAAGCCGAAGCCCTCGAAGTTGAATTCAGGCTCCAGCAACTCCACTTCCTCTCTGTCCACTTCTCCTCCTTCATCCTCCTCTCCTGTCACGTCTAAGTCTTGCATAATAGCAGCCACATTCTCTGTCACGTTAAAAAAACGTGTGATCCTGGCTTGTGTCTGCTCCAGTAGGTTTCTGTTGTAGACTGCCATCAATTGAGACTTCAGACCATTCAAGGTGGATAGGATCTGGGTAGCCTCAGGCATAGTCCCGGTGTATGTCTTGAAGGTTGTTGCCATGTCGGTTATGGTGGACAGGCTGTGGGACAATTTGTGGGTGGTCATCTTCTCCTGTGCAGTGTGCTCTGGCCTTTCATTGTATTCACTAGAGTTCATCTCATCCTCTGTTATGTCAACCACACCTGAGTCTAGGTCGTAGTGTGTCAAGTGTTGTCTTACAGCCGTTTCGTCCACCTCTGCTGTGTTTATGCTTGTACGTCTGATTGCTTCCACAGTTGCCGCCAGAATGTCATCTTCCCTCTGCCGCTCACCTTCCATAGTCAGGTGAGGGAAAAGTTTCTTCCACCCATGTGTTATAGTGGCTAGGGAAGTATTTTTCCAGCATTCAACCATGATATCCACAGCATTTTTTATGTTGAAGTCCTTCCAAAACTGACTTATTGTCTTGCCAGGTCAAAAATGGGCAGGTGGTGGTGTGGGTGTGGTTATGCTAGGAGGCTTGTCTGGCTTGAGGACGGGCCTGGTCTGGGCTCCTCTAGACTACTTTGTGACTGTTCTGGCCTGGGAGACAGTGCTTCAGGTGTGCGGTGTTGGTCGTCACAGCTGTCAGAATCTTCCTCCTCTTCCTAAATCTGCTGCAGAATTCCACTGTCACTTGTCTCATGCCTGAGTCTGGCATGCACCATAGAGTAGAACATATTCTTAATGTCGGCGATGATCTCTTGGTCTAGTGGTTGGAGTTTTGAAGTTGTGTTGGGTGGTAAGAAAACAACCTGGACGTCCAGTCTGGGTGACGGTCAACAAGATATCTGGCATGTGACCTTGCATTATCCATAAAAAGGACAACCTTAAATGCCAGATTCATTTTCCTGCAGTGCATCTGTGCGTTGGGAAGGAAGTACTGGTCAAACCACTTGTGTGACAAACTCTCCATCATGTAGCCTCTCGGTATGACCTTCCAGTAAACGTTTAGGTTGTTCATGTTACAGTGTCGATAGGGCCATGGTTTATGGAACTTGTGAATTATTAGTGGGTTCATCTTGTGTGAGCCAGAAGCATTGCAGGTAAGTAAGATGCTCAGCCTCTCTCTATTCATCTTCGTGCCGACTGCCTGTCTCTGTCCCTTTGTCACGTATGTGAATCTTGCTAACCGCTTCCAGAAGAAACCTGTTTCATCACAATTACACACCTGGTGCCATGAATACCCACCCTCCTCAATAATCTTGCGTGCCTCCTCTGGAAACCTTGCAGTTGCATCAACGTCAGCAGATGCAGCCTCACCATGATATGCGGCGCACCTCACCTCACACCTTTTCTTAAACCTGAAGAGAAACCTGAATAGCCACCCTGACGAAGCTCTGAACATGGGTGGCGGGTTTATATTCTTTTTGCGGCAAACTACTTGGTATATCCTAATTGCCTTGTCCTTGATTGTCCTGGTAGATATGCTTACACCCGCCTGGCTCCTGCTGTCGAGCCAGCGGACAAGTTATCCCTCTGTTGTGGCCATTACACGTCTTATCACAGACGATCCCACAATCACAGTCTTGTTGGATGGGAAGAACTTGGTCCGGATCGTAACCTTAGGAAAATTAATAGGATAAATACACATGCGTACAAAGCAGCCTAAAATCTACTGTACACTGAAAAAATATTTTAAGGCAACACTTAAACAGCAAACTCGTAAGGATGAATAGTAAACTCTTCATTTGGCGAATATTGATACAGTAAAGAACCATGGCACAAATAAAGGTTGAGGGGGAAAAAAAACACACATTTACTTTATTGTTATTTTACGTGCACTCACCTGCTTGTTGAGAGGTTCCTTGTTCTTCCTTAGGGGTATATAATGCAACGTAACAGTAGCCAACATTACCGATTTTCATTACAATACTGTATATTCTTCCCCTTAATTGTTCAAACTAACACTTGGTTGGTTAACTCTAAAAACTAACTCCATTAGGTGGATATTGATACAGTAAAAAACAGTGGCACAAATAAAGGTTAAGGGGAAAAAAAAGACTCATTTACTTTACTGTTATTTTACGTGCCCTCACCTGCTTGTTGAGAGGTTCCTTGTTCTTCCGTAGGGGTATATAATGCAACGTAACAGTAACCAACATTACTGATTTTCATTACAATACTGTATATTCTTCCCCTGAATTGTTCTAACTAACACTTGGCTGGTTAACTCTAAAAGCTAACTCCATTAGGTGGATATTGATACAGTAAAAAACAGTGGCACAAATAAAGGACAAGGGAGAAAAAACACAAACACATTTACTTTATTTTTATTTTATGTGCACTCACCTGCTTTTTGAGAGCTGCCTTGTTTTTTCTGAGTGTCCTTATGGTGCTGTCAGGAGCCCCAGTCAGGTGACGTATCTCAGGGGCTTTCAACCCCTTCTCAATGAGCTGCAAAATCCTCTGCTTGTCGGCCGCTGAGTACTGGCGATGCCTCTTGCCAACCCTGTACAGCCGCTTCTCCTCAGGCTCTGGCGGTGGCCGTGCAACATCAACCTCACCTCGTCGTTCTGCATGCTCTACCTCACTGGCGCACTGCATCTCAGACATCTAGATGTGGGTCAGGAAATCACGAGCCGTGAGGCGAGGACAGCACAAAAAACACGATGGCGCTTGGGTCTGTAGTACCGCCGCTGTATCGATAGAGGGTAGGGTGGTTGCAAGATGGCCGCCAACAAATGAGCATCAGTTTGCGCCGTCTGCTGAGTGTCGGCTGCCGGCTGGAAGCGGCGACGAAACTTGGGAAAAGTGATGAAGTTTGCGACATGTCAGAAACTTTTTCTGTCGCAAGAAATGAAGTGTCAAAGTTAAATTCATCGAAATATGCGGACTTACTGTATGTATTTAGATCTATAATGGATGACCAGAAAGACATCAGACTATTGCTAGTTAGCCAGAACCATTTTTGGAGTAAGTTAACAGTAACGAAAGTCCTATAGGGGACCATGAATTAGAGTAAAGTAAATGGTGTATCAATAGTGTTCCCAACTATAGCAGTGCTGTGTAAATCTGTGTTCCATAACTAATTAAAAGAACACAAGGTATTGTTAGCAAAAAAAAAAACTATAAAGGCAGTTGACAGAGCAAGGCAGTGAATGAAGCACACAAGAGAAGAAAAAGGAGAGAAGCAAAAGCTCATTGCTGAGTGGGGGCAGCCATCAGCAAGGCTTCTGACTCAGCAGGCTTTACGCACAAGTACAAGATTTGTGTCTTCTAGTCCCCTTTTAAGCAAACAGATGACTCAGTGGCTTTCGAAAAAGGTCATCATACCTTTTGGGGAATTTCAATTAACCCCTAAAAGACGGGTGTCCTCATATGCTGTCCAAGGGTACTGGGGCCAAAAAGACGGGTGTCCACATATGCGGTCACGCCTCACCCACCCCCCCAAACCCACCCCACCGCGCTACCACCACACCCACACACCATCCCCCACCCACCCCCACCCTCGCCCCCCATCCCGAATCCCCACCCTCCCCCAAATACCCTCCACAGCCCCCTACCCCCACCATCTCTACCCTCCCCACCCCCATCCCCCATGCTCCCCACAATCCCCATTCCCCCATGCTCCCCACAATCCCCATTCCCCCAACTGCTTGCCCACCACCCCCCACTCCCCCCACCATCCCCCCATCACCCACCACCATCCCCCCACCACCCACCACCTCCTATCCTCCACCCTCTACTGCCCTCTTCCTACCCCCTAGACCCCAACCCCCTACCCTCCTCAATGGCAATGTTGAAAGTGGCTTGAAGGCTCTTGCAAATGGTTGCTGCCCAGTGAAAAATGTTCAGCAGCATTATTTCTGAGTCATAATGATACTAATTAGAAAGCTTCAAGTTTACACTGAGTATTGGTAGAATAGCATTGTAAGACGAATAACAAACCTACTGTTACCAGTATTTTTATGTATCTTGTGTTTTGTTTCAGAAAGAAAGAAGTGTTGTGTGGCAAAGATGGTTATTGACTGTGGTAAGTATTGCAGTACAATTGCAGTTTAACTTTCTTTTTTTCCCTCTATGCCAGCATCAAAGGAAGCTGGCTAATGTTTGTACTGTGTTAAAGCACTACAAACATCACAGCCAGTTAGTTGTCTATCAACATTCATTACAGTCTCTCTCTACTGTGTACAGGTAAACCTTAATATATAATACCCCTAGATGCGATGCCCTGGCTTAATGATGGAGTAGAAATACCACCATACCCTTCCTGACGATGGCCAAACCCCAGTTTAATGATAGGTTTTTATTTTTTTTTAACGATTTTGATGACATTTTAGACTAAAACTGTGTGTTTAGGTTGATTTATAAACAACAGATTTTTAAAAAATCTTATTTAAATTAAGAAAATCCGATTTTTAAATTATTTATTTATTTATATATTTATTTATTTTTTCTTTCCCCAGTGCTGCACTCTAGCCATAGAGCTAGCTCCAACCCCACCTCCAGCACATAACATGTCTCCCAAGTAACAAAACTCTTCCACACAGTTAAGAGACTTACCAGCAAGATCAGTCACACCTGACAATCTCCACGTACTTTCCCTGACACACCGCTCGCATGAAATTAGCATTGCCTCGCATATCACTGCATCTCTTATCGTTTCATTTTGTTTTGTTTTTGAAGGCTCCAACATGCTTGCATGCGTCAGCCTTGGTCATCTAATGGCGGCTCTCCATGCTGCTCGATCTTTGGCAGCCTCCCTGTTCAGTCTCTTAACCCTTAGGTCGCACTTAATGACCTCCTCCCATGTCTTTCTCGGTCTACCCCTCCCAACCTCTCCCCCAGTATTAACACTTCTCACCCTCTGCACCCAGTTATCATCCCCCATCCACTCCACTTGTCCAAACCACCTCAGCCTTCCTCTCCTCATCACAGCACCAATACACTCCAGTCCCATCCTACCTCTCAACACTTCCATCATAAACCCAGCCCCCCCCAGGCCTTGCACGCAGGGACACACTGCACATTCACCCAATCATTGTCATTTCTGTTCGTTTAGGCCTGTGAATATCCTCTTCCTTTACTGCCCAGGTCTCACTACCATACAGCATCACACTCCTAAAACATGATGCATACAAAGACCCCTTAGCACATAAGGAGAGTCCTCTCAATGTCAGGAGAGGCAACAGCTCTCTGAACTTCTTCCAACCACTTCTCACCCTAGCAACCGAGCTAACTCCAGCCCCACCTCCGGCACATAACATGTCTCCCTAATAACAAAACTCTTCCACACACTCAAGAGACTCACCAGCAAGTTCAATCCATTCACGCCTAACAATCTCCACCTGCTCTCCCTGACACGCCGCACACATAAAATCAGCATTATCTCGCAGTCTGCCTCTAATACCACTACATCTCTTGTGCACCCATTTATCACAAACACTGCACAAGATGGAATTACTTCCCACACCTTTGTGGCAAACTGCACATGGCCACTGTCCGTCTCCTCTGATTGTACCGCCACCAACCCTAGATATCATCACTTTTGTTTTATCTGCATTTACCCTTAAGCCCTTGTGCCCCATACCATCTCTCCACTTCTTAAATCTTTCCTCAGCCTCCTTTTCATTCTCTGCAATCAACACGAAATCATCAGTATACAACATCTCCCATGGGAGTTCATCTCTGAAGTCATCTGAGAGGACTTAAAGTACCATGATAAACAACAAGGGACTCAAAACTGACCCCTGATGCACACCAGCATTCACAGAAAACTCATCACTCAAAACTCCATTCACTCTTACCTGGGTGCGAGCACCTACTTATCACAAACACTGCACAAGATGAAATTATTTCCCATGTCCTTGTAGCAAACTGCACATGGCCCCTCTCTCTCTTCGTTGACAAAACTGCCACCAATCCTCGATGTCAACACCTGCATTTACTCTCAAGCCCCTGTTCTCCATACCATCTCTCCACTTCCTAAATATTTCCACCACCTGTCTTTAATACTCAGCAGTCAACACCAACTTATCAGCATACAACATATCCCACGAGAATCCATTTCTGAAGTCGTGTGAGAGGGCTTCAAGCTCCATGATAAACAATAAGGGTCTCAAGTCTGACCCTTTATGTACACCAACATTCAACAGCAAACTCACCACTCAATTCTCCGTTTAGTCACTTGGGTGCGAGGACCCACATACATGGCCATAACCACTCTAACTGGCCACTCCCTAATCCCAAGCTTTCTCATTACCCACTTCACCACCTCCCTCTTAGTGGTAGGTGGTGGTGACCATCATCCACTCACTTGATGTAGTCCTGCCTACTTCTTCCTTAGCCTGTGTCATTCTCTTTCTGAGCCTGCGCTCCTCTCTTCCTATTTCTCCCAGCTTTCCTGTCACTTCTTATTACTTTTCTTTCCTTTACAGGTGGCTTTACATTGAGTGACAAGCCAAATGGTTTCCTGAAAACCAAGGAACCATTTACAACACTGGGTGGTAACCATATAACCAAACCATACGTGCTCCCTACGTGTCAACAAGTGGGTTGGTGGAGGGTTAGTGCCCCTCCCCGTAAAACAAATAACTCAGAGTCAAATGGCCACCCCTTACGGGATTATGGCGTCTGGCAATAGATAGATAGACCACCTCCCTAGGGACTCTGTCAGGGGTCTTTTCCAAATCACCAAAAACAAAGTGCAGATCTCTTTTCATTCCTGTATATTTTTTTCTGAAGCTGTCATACTGAATATGGCATCATTGGTCCCATTGCCTGGCATAAACCCAAACGGCATCCCATTAGTATTCACTCTTTCTCTAATGATACCTTCTAGAACTCTCTCCATTACCTTCATTATCTGGTCCAAAAGCTTTATGCTTCTATAGTTTCCTCTTTCCAAGGCATCACTCTTCCCCTTGTACACATTTTCAATCACACTTTTCGGCCAGTCATCTGGGACAGCACACTCATATACAGTATAATCGTATTTATCAGATCAGTGACTGACCCCACTCCTATATCTCCCCAGGCCTTCAGCATTTCAGCAGTCAACCCAGACACACCTGCCACCTTTTTCTGGGAAAGTAATGTTAATTACTAATGCATAACTTCAATTCTTGGCATATGTTTCTTAATTGTCATCCATTTTTATTTTCTCTTGGTCCTCCAGAATAACCCAACTCTTTCATTCAGATCACCCACAAATACTCCTTGGCATGCATTCACCCATTCAGCTCACCTGATTCATAAATAAAAATAAATAAATAAAAATATGGTAACTGTTTAAGTGTGTAGGATATGTGCAGATGGTTAAGTTTGTGAGATAGAGGCAGACTTCTATGGGATTGAATTGTTAGCTAATGAGTATCTGGCCTATTTTACTGGGCATGGTTTGTTAGTTCTCACTGTGTTATGTTTCCTCCTTTCTTGCTTTTGGGACTCAACATCATCCCATTCTTAAATGGGAAAATGAGGTAAGGATGATGATGATTATTGTTTTTTGTGTAAAGGTTCAAAATACTGTACTGTATGTCTGGTGAAGTAGTGTGTTTAGATTTATTCACAATATTCAGATCATTGATAGCCTTGTGGCATTGCAGCTTTCAAAAGAATGTTTGAGGAATTGTGATTGTTATACATTGCATTTTCCATTTTTTTAACTTTTTTCAGGAAGCCATAAATTTGAAGAACCAAAACGTGCAGTCCTGAGTCCATCAGACATACAGAAATGGGAGCATTCAAGTGCCTACCAGGTATGATTTATAACTGTTCTAAATGTTGCTTGGTTATACTGCATCTTGTGTCTTTATTCACCATACCTTATAAAGTACTTTACACTATTGTATATTGTATTGGTAGGTGGGGGTGCTCACCATCCACTCATTCGATGTAGTGATGCTCTCGGGTGACTTCCCTTTCCTCTCTTCTTTCCTTCCATCCTCTTTTTGTCTTGCTTTCCTTCATTCTTTTCTCTTCCTTCTGTCTGTGGGTGACACTACACTGAGTGACAAGCCAAATAATGATTTCCTGTTCACCAGGAAACCATTTACTGAGTGGTAACCATATAACCAAAATATGGTGCCTGGTGGTTTACCTAAGGGGGTAATCAAGGCACCCCAATTGGATTGAGCTTGTGCAGGTTTATATTCAAGGGGTGGTTGGGGTTTATTGCTCAAGTAATGTCGGTCAGGGATGAGTGAAGCTGGTCACTTTCATCTTGAATGTCAGGACCACCTTGCATAGCCCCAGGCTCCTATGCTTCTCATGGGGTGACACTGGATGAGATGATGATATTCTCATGCTGACTGTGGTACCTAAAGTGGGTAAAGTGCCGAAGAGCAGCATATTCCAAGCCGAGCTTTGGATCAACTCCCATTTACATTGAATTTGCTTGGCTGAGATAAACAGAGTGGAGGAGAGTCTTTCGCTAATCACTGAAACATAGAGAACCTACTTTGACAAGATGGGTATGAGTTAATGTGATTCACTTGCCGGGAGCATAACATGACTCACCTGCTTACCAAGCCATCTTTTAATGAGTGACCAGACCAATTCACCATCTTTGTTGAGTCCTTAGTTTAAGTACTCCATGTTTCATTTGCCAATAGTATATATCCTCTTCCTCTGTAACCATGTTTGCCTGAAGCTCCCTAGACCACCTTGATCTTTATTCTGAGTGAGTTGCTTTTACGGTGTAGTGCAGCAGTTTGTGGCCTGCCTTTTTGCTCTTTGTTGTCATTTTTTCATTGTCTCATTTCTTACCTTCCAGCCTTTATTATTAGCCCCTAAAGACTGCATTTTTCTGAGGCAGTGTTCCACCCCAGCCTCAATTCAGGGTCGATTTTTCAGCTTTTTCCAAGGTAAAATGTTTTCTTACAGATTTGAAGAGCTTAAATTTACACACCTGAAAATGCCAATCTCAGTCCCCTAGGCCTAATGGTTACCACAACACTGTCTGTTAAAGATTATAAAGTCCCCCCTCGTGGTAAGAAAGAAAACTGGGAAAAATCAGAGAAAACCTAAGTTTTGCCAGAGAACCTTACCAAATCAATGAAATCAATGTAAAATATGTTTCTGTTGATGAAACTAGGTGTAGGAGTCAGCATGAGAGTTAAAAAAAAAAAAATCCAAACGAAAAATTTGGCAAAAACCAAATTTTCGCTAAAGAACCTCACCAAAATCAATTAAATAAATGTAAAATATGTTTCTGTTGATGAAACTAGTTGTCAAAGTTGGCATGAGAGTTCAAAAAAAAGCAAAAATATTTTTCCCTTGTCTGAAAAACAGAAAATCTTCAGAAAACACTATGAAACCAGTACAGTATGACATCACTACAGCGGACTTCATTAGATCGGAATTTGCTTTTTTTGGGGTCAAGGAGCCAACCAGAATTATTTTTTTTATATATCAGGAAAACTCTGAAAAAGCTAAAAGCGGTCTGGACTGCCTAACCTCGCGGCAGGGTGACCATATTGTCTGCGTGGTTTGTGCATTCGTGTGTTGGTTGGTGGTGAGCTGGCAATGTAGCTATTGTTCTAATTGTACAGAACAGTATTTGAAAAGTGTTTAAAATTAAGTTATATGAATAATGTTCTTTGTAAATGCTAAAAAATTAGAAAAGGGGTCTTCATTAGTTTTATTATTAAGACATCAAGCTTTAATCACGTTTCTAGTGGTTTGTGTGTTCATGCATCGGTTCGTGGTGAGCTGGCGGCGTCACTATTTTCCCTCCATATCATTTCCCCCCCCACATCATTTTCCCAAAGTCTCTGATATACTGCTCGAAGGTGATGGGTGATAAGTGAAATATACAGGCAGTGTGAACATGTTTGTAAGAGCGTAAAAATTAAGGTGTATAAAGTGTACAGTACAGTATTTGAAAAATGCTTAGAATTAAGTGCACCACACGGCATGCAAGGTAGAGGCTACCCGTGCCTGATGCAGCTCTTGCCAGTGAAGACAATCGGGACAATGAAAATGCTTAAAATTAAGTACACCACATGGCATGCAAGGTAGAGGCTACCTGTCCATGATTCAGCTCTTGCCAGTGAAGACAATCTGGACGATGATTCACTGTTCCTTGACGATGACCCTGAGGATACTGGGTAATAATTTTGAAGGATTTGCTCTGAAGGATCCTTCATCAGGTGCTGAATGATGATGAACTCCAGGCCAGGTTGTGGGGCAGAGAATGGTGAGCCAAGTGAGTTGGATTGGTTACGTTAGAAAACAATTTTTTAAAAATTACTTATGAGATTTGTTGTGTCCAAGCCTTGCTTAAGTTTTACCGTGTTATGCAATAAATTATTTATAGTGGAATTAGAGGCAAATGAAATTGCAACGAGTCAGAATGAACTGGTGGAGGTGAAGCAGGATGGTGGCCATGATGTTTTTAATAAAGTGAAAATATCTTATTTTTTGTGTTACACATGGCCATTATCGAGTCTAAACCTTGCTAAAATTATACTGTGTAATGCAATGAATTATTTTTAGTGGCATTTTAGAAAAGCTAAGAGGCAAAAGGGATATTGCCACGAGCTATAAGGAACTGGTGGGGTGAAGCAAGATGGTGGCTATGACACTTCGTGTATGAAAATTATATTCCCGTGAGTGTTACAGTGGTCTGTATCGAGTCTTAAACCTTACTAAAATTGTACTGTACTGCGTTATGCAATAAATTATTTATAGTGGTATTTGAGAAAAGTTAAGAGGCAAATGGGTTAATGCCCTGATTTAGAAGGAAATGGTGGAGTGAAGTAGAATTGTGGCCATAATGCTTTTCATGTATTGAAATATCTTAGCAGGGGGAATTCTATATGTCGCTTTTTTTGGAATTTTGCTTTTTTCGGAGTGACTTGGGCCCCAATTAGTCCGTTCTAGTGAGGTTTTACTGTATTTGTGACAAAGGATAGGGAGGGAGGAAGGTGGAGGTAGGGTGGAGGGTTTCTGGTGGGGGTGAGGGGGGATTAGACACCCCCCAATGTGGTGGAGGTGGTGTGGGGGGTATTATGGCAGGAGGAAACATACACAAAGCAATCATAGCAGGGAAATTGTCATGTCATTTGGTATAAAGGCAAGGGGGGGGTTAGGGAGGTGGAGATGGATGGGGCTTGTGGGGGAGTGAGCAGGTGAGACACCCTTCCCCCCCCATACAATGTAGATGTGGTATTGGTGGGTAGTTTGAGTGGGAGGGGACAGAGCAGGCTGTATCCAATCAGCCAGAGGGAGGTGGAGAAGTGGTTGGGGCGGGGGTCCCTCCGCAGACCTGATGAAGGGGTGGAATCTTCCTTCCCACCACTTCATCCCCTAGTTCTGATTGGGTAGGTATCATTTACATCATATAAGGGGCTGGCATGGTGCTTGGCAGTTTTTGACAGACCTTTTATGATAGTCAGTCATAGGACTTTAGGGATTAAATACTTTCCATCCATCCATCATCCAATCCTGCGTCACCCCATGAGGGGCATAGGAAGCCGGGACTAGGCAAGTTGGTCCTGACATTTAATATGAGAGTCCCCAGCCTCAGTCATCCCTGAGTGGCAATACGTGAGCAATGAACCCCAACCACCCCTTGGATATAAACCTACACAGGCTCAGTCCGATTGGAGCACCTTAATTACACACTAAACCGCCAGGCACCATAATTTGGTTGTATGGTTACCACCCAGTGTAGTAAATGGTTTCCTGATATACAGGAAACCACTTGGTTTGTCACTTAGTATTATTCTATCTATTTGTCTATTGCCAGACGCCATAATCCCGTAAGGGGTGGCCATTTGACTTTGAGTTATTTGTTTTATGGGGAGGGGCACTAACCCTTCACCAACCCACTTGTTAACACGTAGGGAGCACGTATGGTTTGGTTATATGGTTACCACTAAACGTAAATGTTTTTTTTTTTCTTTAAATAACAGAACAGAGGAAGGAAAAACAAATGAATTAAAAAAAAAAATCCATTCACCAGGTTACTGGTGTCCTCCATTCATGAAATATCTGTAACAGTTGGACTTGAACAGGTGTAGATTGAAGTTTGGAGGAAAACAACTCTGAGGGAGTGAGTTCCAGAGAGATGCAGTTCGGGGAATAAAAGAATTCTGATAGGCAGAAGTTCTGCAATATGGCAATGTGACATTCCAGTCATGAGCACTGCCAGATGCCCATGTAGGATGAGGGAAAGCATGGAGAGGTGGCACAATGGACGCAACTTCGTCTGAGCATTTGCCATAAAAATATCTGTAAAATAATGCAAGGGAGGCAGCATTCCTTCTTACTTGTAGGGGAGGTAAATTATTTGTAATAGCTGGGTTATTAATAATTTCAACAGCTTTCATCTGAATTTTGTCTAGTTGTTTTTATGCAACTTCACCACATCCCCACAAGGGTGAGCAATATTCAAGCTGAGAGCCCTGGGGGTAGGGGTTTCAAGAATTCTCCCCCAGTATCCCTGCTTGTCGTAAGAGGCGACTAAAAGGGTTGGTGGTGGGTTAGTGCCCCACCCCGTAAAAACAACTAGCTTGTAGGAGGAGGCTGTAGCACGGGCCGAACAGGGTAGTACTCCCGAGGGGAATGGAATGCTGGTGATAGGGGGAGCTGGAGCTCCTTTCACTAGCTACCTAATCATCCTCCTTTGCTGACCTTTTCAGTGTGACAGTAACATGGAGAGTAGACCAGCATACTCTCCCAAACATTTCCTCTAACTATCCTATGCACTACACCACATGCGCTTTACATATCACACAACGTACCCCACTACGTTACAGGGGTTGACGCCAGCAAGGGCATGCGGCCAGAAAACTTTGCCCCCGCTACCTAGTGGCGGACTTTGGGGGGAGGCTTGACTGGGGCTCCGCCGGCATAGATCATGGGTCCGGGGCGAGATGGGGCTCGAACCTGTGCTAGAGGGTACAGGGCATTGTGGTTCCCAGGCTGCCGCTTCCGCCCATTAGAGAGGGGCCCGAACCTGGGAGTAGCGCCCCAGGAGGCTGCCCTATCAGTGGGTGTATAATGGCGGGGCAGTTGCAGTGCCAAGACGCGCTTGGAGGGTGTCCCTGCAGCTGTCCTGGCAGGGTGCCCCGAGGCCACTACCACAGCCACTAGTAAGCTGGTGGGCTTGGGGTCCCAGATCCATTGCCTGGACCTGGGTCTGTGCAGTGGGTCGGGCCTTTGGAATGTTTACCCCCCTTCATCTTACCTACTATGAATAAATATAAAAACAAGCACCAAAGCAAGCCTGAGGACATCAAATCACCCAGGGGGTTTAGGGTGGGTTCGTGGAATGTGGGAAGTTTGAAAGGAAGAGCAGGGGAAGTTGTTGAGGCATTCAGTAGGAGGTGGGTGGATGTGGCTTGTCTGCAGGAAGTCCGGTACAGGGGTGGATCAGCCAGAAAGATTGCTGGGAAGGATTGCTACTATAAGTTGTTTTGGCAGGGGGGAACTGATGGATATGGGGGTGTGGGTGTGTTGGTTGCGGAGAAATGGGTGGAGTATGTTATGAATGTCATGAGAGTAAGTGATAGGATAATAGTAGTGAAAATTTTGATAGGACGGGTGATGGTTTCTGTTATATCAGCATATGCTCCGCAGGTAGGATTGGATGACGCAGAGAAGGATAGATTTTGGGATGATTTAATACGTGTAGTGAGTGGTATGGGCGATGATGAGGTAGTGGTTCTGGGAGGGAATTTAAATGGTCATGTTGGTGAAGCAGCTCAAGGGTATGAAGGAGTCCATGGAGGATGTGCATATGGTGTGAGGAATGCGGAAGGGGAAAGAATACTCGAGTTTGGGGAGGCTATGGACATGATTGTGTGCAACACACATTTTAGAAAAAGAGTGAGTAGATTGATTACGTACGAGTCCGGGGGAAATAGTAGCCAGATAGATTATTTTCTGGTCAGGAGGGTTGATAGGAGATTAGTGAGGGATGTTAAAGTTATAGGAAGCGAGGAGTGTGTGCAGCAGCACAAACTGTTGATTTGTGACATGGTGCTTAAGGAACAAAGGATGAGAAGGAGGACATATGTACCTAGGAGGAAAATATGGAAGCTGAGAAACCAATCAGTAAGGGATGCCTTTTATAGTGAGATGAGGAGAGTGGTGGCTGAACAGGAAGCCGAAGATAGAGACGTTAATGAACAGTATGGAGCCCTTAAGAACAACCTCTTGAGAGTTACCGATGCAGTATGCGGTTGGACAAGAGGCCCACCAAGACATAAAGTAACTTGGTGGTGGGATGAGAGTGTAGAAGCCGCAGTTAAGGAGAAGAAAAGGCTTTTCCGGGAATGGAAGAAGGGTGGTAACAGGGAGGAGTACTTGGCTGCCAAGCGCAGGGCTAGAAGAGAGGTATACAGGGCGAAGTCTGAGTCACAGAGACTTTTACTTGATAATCTAAATCATGAAGGAAGGAAAAATATGGTTTTTAGGGTGGCAAATCAGATGAAGAGAGATAATCGGGACATTGTAGGCGAGCAGTGTGTGAAGAATGATGA
>JAGKTI010017635.1:0-13138 GCA_018397915.1 Birgus latro
ACTGATATTTGTTGTGTCAGTGCCAGCCACGATGGAGAGGAAGAGTTTGTCTTCCGAGGAGTGGCAGAAGGTTCTTTTCGAGGAGACCGAGAGCGAGGAGGCGGAGAATGTGCCTAGCAATGCTTCCAGCGAGGATGAGGACTTGGGTTATGTCCCGCGCCATCCCCGTCTGGAGGCTTTGCCCCGACAACTACCACCATGGGAGCTGACACCACCGCCAGCAGCGTTACCCTCAGCCCAGCCATCGCCTTCTATTGGATCTCCAGCTCCAGCGGCCGTCACAGTGTCTCCTTCACCACCCTCCAGTTCCCCCTTGGCCGAGTCCATGTCACTGGTTGCAGGGCTGAGCTATGTGATATTAGCTCCTGCATGTGGCGCAGTGTCTGTATCGCATCTGGTGCAGGATGCGACTGTGTCTTTGTCCTCTGCCCGGTCGACAAGGACGCTGTCCCCAACATCCTTCATTCCCCCTGACGTCTTGCAGCAGCAGCCAACATCGTCTTCGTCGTCCTCGCTGGATCCTTCTCCACCTCAAAGAGGGCGCCGTGGTCCGTGGCCCGGCCACAGGGGGTGAACAAATGGTAGCCGAGGAGGCCGAAGGGTGTCACTTGGCTGACCCACTGCCACCACTGTGGGAGGTGTTGCCGCAGAGGATCTAGGGTGGAGCAGTGGCCCATTCACACCTCGTAATCGGCCCTTCGCAAGATCCCCAGGAATGAGGGTGGGTCCGCCAACAACGCCCCTGCAGTTCTTCCAGCTGTTCTTCATCCAGGAGTTGTTGATGTATTTGGCCCACAAGACCAACAACTATGCATCATTCAGCTGGGGACTGTGTTGGACACATGGATCCTTTGCAATGAAGAGGAGATAGCCAAGTTCCTGGGGTTATACTTCTTCACTGGGGCAATGAATTTGCCCACCATCAGGCACTATTGGAGAACATCCAGGCTCCACAGGTACCCGCTTTTCCAGCAAGTGATGAGTGGGAGGCATTTCAGGGCCATTCAGAAACACTTCCACGCCTTCAACTCACTCGCCATCACCCAGGACAACAATGATCGGCTTATCAGAGTTTGCACGGTGAAGAATTACCTCCTTCAGCGGTTCCAAGACACGCACGTACCCAAGGAGCACCTCAGCCTCGACGAGGGGTCGCTGGCGTGGAAGGGGCATCTCAGCTTCCGCGTCTACAACCCCATGAAGCCCTCGAAGTACACTATCAAACATTGCATCCTGGCTGAGGCTTCCTCGGGTTACATCTGGAATTCCGAGGTGTATACAGGGCAGAAGATGAGACTGAAGAACACAGTTTGTGGCCTCGTAGAACCACTGAAGGACCAGGGATACAAAGTTTACATGGACAACTATTATAACTCTGTATCCCTGTGTGAACAACTCTTCAGTGCAGGGACGCAAGTGTGTGGGACCCTATGCCTGGCAAGAGGAGCACTGAAGCAGCTGCAGGCCATCGCCAAGGCCAAGAGCCTGCAGAGGGGGACATGACAGAGATGCACAAGGGCAATGTGATGGTGTTGCTGTGGAAGGACAAGCGCATCATCAACATGGTGTCCTCCTTCCACAGCACAAGCACCATCACAAAGCAGATTTGAGGGAAGACCAGGGGTCCTGGTGAGAGGACAACATATGTCCAGAAGACCGTGAACAAGCCCGTCATGGTGGATGATGGTCCAATATTACCCCATCCAACAGCAAACCGTGAAGTGGACCAAGTTCACCTTCCACTTCATCCAGATGGCCATCATCAACGCGTTTGCCCTGTACAAGAAGTGCTCGCAAGGGTCAGTCAATATCCTGGAGTTCATCGAGGAGATCGTGGACAAGCTCCTCTTCTTTGATGAAGCAGAGTGGCCCTTGTCAGGGCACATCATCCACCATACCCCTGACCTTCCAACCCAATGGCCAGCAGGATGCCCGGCACTTCCAGGACCTCCAGCAGCACCAGCACAGGTACCAACACCACCAGCACCAGCACTGGTGCCAACACCACCAGCACCAGCACAGATGCCAACAACACCTGCACCAGCACAGGTGCCAACACCACCAGCTCCAGCACAGGAGCCAATGCTACCATCCTCTGCAGGACCAGCACAGGCACCCAGACCACCATCTCCAGTAGTTCCTGGTCCGTCAGGAGAACCTGCTGCCGCTGCCATGCCAGGCCCTGCAGCTGCACCTCCAGGAAGACAGGACCAGGGAAGACCAGGAGGACATCCAGCCAAGCGTCGACGAGTCATTGACGACAGACTGCGGCTGGATCAGACACAGGGCTATCGACGGGAGAGGATCCCAGACCAGAGGAGGCTCCAGCGCATCCTGTGTTCCGTGGTGAAGAAGACGAGGGACACAAGTCACATGAGTCCTGTTTGTGTTGTGGTGCTTTGCATGGGAGATTGCTTCAAATGGTACCATGCCGATCGAAGTCTTTCCTATTGTAGCATACACACACACACACACACACACTACATAACTGCCTGCCAGCAACTCAACACCCCTGGAGGAAGTGAGTTTTTCGAAGTTTGTTGATTTTTATATTCACCTACTTCAATACCTGTATATTCCTCACGCTTTATTTATTTATTTTTATTTTTTGACAAAGTACAGATTCAGTATCAGTAACTAGTAAAACGACTAGTGGTGACGTCGACGTTCCTATAGCAATATAAAAAGAAACCCTCGTACATCGACATTCCTATAGCAATATAAAATGAAACCCTCATACATTTTACAGGTAGACTTTGAGTTAAACAAAATAAAACCTCTAGTGAGCGAAAATATGTAGGTGTGGGTGAGACAGAAAAAACTGACAGTGCACTGAAAGGTATGTTGTTCTCTTTTGTCCAGGTAATAGTCGCGCTGATGTTTTGACAACTTCATGAGGAAGCATATAAAAGTAAACATCTGTACTTAACAAAAAAAAAAAAAGGGCATTGAAAGCTTATTTTTTAGGTAAAGGCAGGGGAAGCGAGTGTTCATTTTTCGCTTGTGGTAAAACTATGCATGGCTTGGAGGAGTATCTAACTTTGTCGTCCATTTACTCAAAAACTATTGGACGTGTCGATTTCCTGTAACGACCATGATAAAGATCAGTGAACTCTGTGTACCGGTATGTACAATACATAACTATGTAATTTATTTAATGAAAAGTCGTTGTTACGTAGGTCGGAATAAAACGGTTATTGTCTGTGCATGACGAAAGTGGACCGCTGCAGTGAGTACCCTGTAGTTTTTGCGATTTACTCGGAAACTATGAGGCGTATCAAAAAACGGCGGGAGCCCTGAGAAAGCTCATGAAATTCTACAAAAAACTATTTCTTTTTAATGGCTTTTAGTTTTTGACTATTTTCTCGAAAACTACAGATCATATCACAACGGGACAACCTCATTAGAAAGCTAATGAAATTCTCTATCAAAATTTCTAGTAACATTTTTCTTTATGATGGAAAACATTCGAACGACGATGTTGGGTACTGAGATCGATGTTCTGAAATGTTTATTCACGGCGACGTAATGTACTTTTATTCGTATTTTTCAGTTTTTTTTTTTTTTTTTTTTTGTCTATCATCTAGAACAAACATCGGCGAATATGATGACGTGGGTTTCATGGGAATATATAGAGGTTTGGGTGGTGAAAATAAGGCTAGAATATGTGTTATCTGCGGCGCTCGGGCAACGTGGCGGGGGGTAATATGCGAATGAATGTGTATGAGTGAATGAATTAATTGGTAGTGTGTTGACCTGTCTCGGCTACCTCCCTTTTCTTGGGGGAAGCAGCCTAGGTATATAGATAGATAGAAAGTATACCGTGCGGGAAAGGGTTAAAAATGATGACATAGCCTGCCTCTCATGCCTTGCTCCAGCACATGTTGTCAGTTAGAGAGAAGCCGGCCTGAGGAGCACACTGTAAATAGCTCTGTTCAAATAAACGCCTTTATACCACTACACTAGAACTTTAAATTCCTGCCAACGTAACAGTGGTATAGCTCAACCCATCCACCAAGTTTGATACAAATCAGATCATAATTGTTTTAGTTATTTTGATTACAAACACACACACGTGTCGTACTTGAATGCTGCTTTCTGACATTAATCTTTGATTATTTTCAAATATGAATCGTTTCGTTCTTGTCTGACCCTTAACCCTGAACTAGATTTAATTCTGATCAGATGAAAACCAAGTTGAGCTTAGCCTGTAATCTTGAATGAAATTATTCAATGAAACTATTCAGTTTGGGGAACAAAATTAAATAATTTCATTCTTGCCTCATCGTGAACCATTCAACAAAGTTTTGTTGGAATCAGATAAAAACCTGATTAGTTTGGCCTTGCTCTGGAACCCTGACCTTTCACCCTTTTCCTAAAAACACAATCGTTTTACTTCCTGGCTAATCCAAAACATTTCCACCAAGTTTGGTTAATGTCAGATTAACACTGTTTGTATTATTTTTGTTAAGTCATACAAACAGGTCGAACTTTGACCTAGCCTTGACCCTTGATTAACAATTCTCCAACCTCAGTCATTTCATTCTTGCCTGTCTTTAAACTCTTGCCTTTCTTTAAACTCTTCTCCTAGGTTTATTCATAACTAAATAATAACTTTTTAATTCCTTTTGCCAGATGGATCTTTGATTTGGTCCATTGATTTTAACCTCTGATCATTATTTCTCATAAACAATAGTCTTATTATTGGCTGTCTCTGTATCCGTCCACCTAGATGGATAAAATCGGATAAAAACCGGAATGTTCTCATCACACACACACACACACACACACACAGGTCTAATAAAAAAAAACACCAACAACAGACCATAGAGTACAATGACCAACTCAGTGTCTCAGTCTTAAAAAATGTTACCCTTCTGTGACACAGTTGCCTTCTAAAAACTGGAACACACACACACACACACACACACACACACACACAAACACAAACACACACACACACACACAAATCGAGAAGAGCTTAACCCTAACTCGCCAGTGCACGTCTAGAGACGTGTTGCTAGATGGCTACTGTCCAAGTCAATATACGTTTTTATTTTTTGCATTTTTCGCGGGCATTTTTTGAACTTCGTAGCGTGCCATATGTACTCAGAGTACAGTAAAACCTCGATATAACGGTCTTCAGTAGACCGGAATTCGCTTTTATCGGACTCGAGGAGCTACCGGACTAAACTCCTATATATTGGAAAAAATCCGATATAGCCAGAATCAGTCCGGACTGTCTGACAACTTCAGCTATGTTCACCACAATAAGACAAGTAAAAGACATGTCTTTCAGTGCACAGTACAGTATTATTATACCATTTGATTAATGTAGTGAAGGTAAAACACAGTACAATACTGCAATGATGGTGAAAACTACCGATGCAATCCGGACTAATGTCTGATATATCGGAAAATGTCCGGAATAGCAGGGGTAAGTCCGGATGTCGCTTTTATCGGAAAATCGCATATTTCGGACTGGCCTGAGCCCCAGTTAGTCCGTTATAGTGAGGTCTTACTGCCCGGCATGGCTGGTGCGTGGGGACACGCTGGTGGCCGGGGGTGGGGCGGGGGGTGGGTGGGGGAGGGTTTGGGAGGACAGCTGAGGAGTGATGGGGGCTGTGGTGGAGGGTGGGGGGAGGCCGGGGTAGGAAGAGTGTGGCCTTGGAACAAGGTAATACTGGTTTGGGGTAGGGGTTGGGGTCAGGAGGGGTGGGGTGGGGTGGGATGGTGGGTAGGGCTACTAAGGGACCCTGAAGGGTGTGGGGGAGAGTGTAGGGGTGCTTGAATACACTTGTACTGACCATAGGGAGTATCATACTCTTAAGAAGTACTGAAAACAGTGAAATAATGTGTAAAAAATGTGCAAATAATTGTGAATGCCTAAATAGATATAAATTTGTTTGAAAATACAGGTATCACGGAAAACATAGAATAAACCAATCTTTATTAGTTACTTTCTTGTTTTTTTTCTATTTTAAACCAATCTTTATTAGTTACTTTCTTGTTTTTTTTCTATTTTAGTAATATTATTGTGTTCATACGGCATTGTGCATTAGTGTGAGAAACAAAGACACACTCAAACACTTATTCTTGCGCGAGATAATAATCCCTCCCTCCCTCCATCACCACAGTCAACATACCACCGCAACCTTGAACACGCTCAGCCCGGCCATCACGCATCACCTCCGTCACACCACACCACCACATACAAATTGCCAAAAGAGAGCAAGTATGCTCTTTTAATGTGTTTTTTGTCATTTTTGATTGATTTGTACGAAAAAATATATTTTGGGGAAAATCGATTATCCTAAAAATAACCCGGTTCTGGTGGTAGATATGTGTACCCGTGCCCGGCACTTTAAGGTTAAGGGACTGATAGGACAGAAGGGAGGAAGAGATTACTGGACACAAAGGAGAGGGAGATCATGTCACTCATACAAATTTGCATCTTTTAACTGAATTTCATATCACTTTCCATCGACACTTTCATTCATTATCTTCTTAAATAATCTATGTAATTTTCTTGTATCAGATTTGTCTGCATTATGAGTCAACAGGTCTTGATTTATATCAAGAATGAAAATGTAGGTGACTGGAAATATTTTGTTAATACATGACACATAGCTGAAGGCTATTATGTTGTACTATTTATATCAACGTCTGGTTTTCCATGCTGAAGGTATAATGAAATGTATTTGGTTATAGAAATAATGATTATTAATGCGACAACACCTTTCTTCCAGAAATAAAGGTATCAGTGAATTCGAACAAGGACGTCTTCGAATGCTGTGGTTCCATCAGCTCTTAACCTGTCACGTCCAAACCGATTTCCCTCCTCCGATACCCCCCAGCCCCGAGAAATTATGTTTTTTTTTTTTTGGGCTAAAACATCCGCTTTTGTTGAGAAAAAAAGGAAAATCAACAAGAAAGTGGTTACCTGGGTCCAGAAGTGGTCAGAACAGGTGACCTCTCCTGGTGCAGGTATCATATTCTGTCACTGACGTGTCTGGCTCTCACGTTTCCTATGGTAGGTAATTTTGGGAGAAACAACAAAAAACACGTCTACATTTATTGATTTGGAACTAATAAACAATCAGAACAACAATGTAAGGGTTTTCAATGAGATATATAGGAAAAATTAGCATTGTTCCATTGCGCGAGCATATCGAGTTTGGTCACTTTCGTAACATTGAATTGGTAAGTTTCTTGTTTCAGGAAACATGCTATTTTCTCTATTTGCATAATACTGCTTCAATGATATTTTACCATTTTTGACTTTATGTAAATGTTTTCAGCTGTTTACATTCATTACGATGATATTTAGCGTAATGATAGCATATATTTGCATACCCAACGCACTCACTGTGACTCTTCTTTCAACATACATAACATTTTTTATAGTTTCATATTATTCTTTCAATGACATTATAACATTTTCCACCCAGTGTAAATGTTTTCACCTATTTACAATCCTTACGATGATATTTAGCGCACTGCTAGCACATAATCACGTAGCAAGCACACTCGCTATCACTCGTGTTTCAACTTAGAATATATTATTGCACTTACATAATAAATCTCAACTAACATTACACCAGTTTCCACTTTATACTGATATTTACATATATACATGCCTTACTTATTACCCTGAGCATCAGAATATCGCATCTTTATACACTCGCTAGGAATGATTCGACTTAGAATATATTTATGCACTTACATAATAATTTTCCACTAATATTACACCCGTTTCCACTTTATACAAATATTTACATATTTACAGGCCTTATAATTACACCGAGCGTCAGAATATCGGACCTTCATACACTCGCTAGGAATGTATCTTAACATAATAATTTTCAACTAATATTACACCCATTCCACTTTATACTAATATTTACATATTTAAGGGCCTTATAATTACACTGAGCGTCTGTATGTCGCATATTTTCCTGAGAATGAGCGTCATATCGCAATCACACCATATCAGAAGTGCATCAACGTGTGATATTCCCTAAAGCAGGGGTGAATGCAGAGACCCACGTCACACTCAACGCACTCATAGCGGGTGTCTTTTCTCTGAGTGTTGGGGCTCACTCGGGAATTTCCACACACATGACACCTGCGTTGGGGCCTAGGTCTGTTTGGCTGGGGAGGAATATGAGTGGCAAAGTGGCAGGCGGAAATTCTCAGAGGAGTTTGGGTAGTAGGGGCAGTGCGGGGTCGTTGCTGTGATCTCTCTTCAGCATACTTGGCTATAATCTCCTGGTCAAGCTCCCTGACAAACCCTTCAAAGGTTTCCTGCACACCTGTTGTCATGGCATGCACGTGGTGGCAATTTAGGGCAGTTATATCGAGCAGGTGAAAGAAGAGATTCTTGTACCACTTCATCGTGGTCGTGGCACACTCAACACTCGATATCATGGAGTCTGACTGGTCCACCTGCCGCATATTGATGTTATAATCAAGCACACACTCAGGTTTCCAGATGCGGCGCCTGCTCTCGCTGCGGTAATCCACGGACTCTGTGCGGTGCATCAAGGGGCGGTGAACAATGGACAAGAGGCAGACTTCTTTGTTGTGGTTCCACACTGTTGCTAGGATCTTGCTAGCCTTGAAGAAGACCACATAATTTTTTTCTAGTTTCCGCCCGACCTTGACCATGTGATGCCAGTTCACCTTGACAGTACCACAGAGTCCCGTGTAATGCAGGTGTAGATAACGAGCGAGAAGAGGGCTAGTGTACCAGTTATCGAGGTAGAGGACGTGACCACGATGAAGTACTCTTCAATCATTGTCTTCTCCACTGCTCCCGAGAGTCCAATACTGCAATCTTCTATTATGTCTGTCTGTGCACTGGTGTACAAGACTATGTCTTGCACATAACCAGTCCTAGTCACACAAAGATCTTGAACCCATAATAGTGCCTTTTGCTGGGTATATACTGGTGAAAAGAAATATTGCCTCTCCACAACACGAGACTCGTCTATGACAAGGTCTCTATAGGGATAAAATGAGGAACGGAATGTTTGCCTTAGGTGATCAAAAACCAACCTAATTCGCCTCATCTTATCAGTGTCATTTACACTGGCAGAATCATCAGCATCGTAAAAGTGGAGGCGGCTGAGAATTTACTGAAACAGATTATGGCTCATGATCTTGCCAAAGATAGGTGTCTGCATGAGAAGGTGCATAGTCCAGTATGACAGAATTTTGTTTTTACGTGAAATACCCATCAAAAGTACCAGGGAAAAAAATATGAACATCTCTGCCAGGGAGACATGGTAATCGTAAATAATGGAAAGCCTGCTCCTTGTGCCCAGTCATTCACTCTCATGGCGATGGCTGCTTGCAAACTGGTTGGTTTGTTCCACAGTCTGCTCCACAAAACCCTCACTGAAAAACAGGTGGGAAAAATCCAGCCTGGTTGAGCCACGGTGAATACAAGGAGCAGTGCAGCCAGCATGCCCCTGCTCAGTGAAGGCGTGAATGATGGGAGAAAAATCACTCCCATCTTCCCAGTTCCAAGTAACATTACCGTCACCCACATCGTCCCCATCGTCGGGGTGGGGAGGAGATGCTGGTGGGGGAGGTTGGGGAGAAGGAGAGTGGAGGGCTTCCCCATTCGCACTCCTCTTCCCTCGGCCTTTCCCATTACCCCTTCCCTTACCCTTACGGCCTTGGGGAACATCAGGGGGCTGTGGGGAGGAAGTTCGGAAATATTGGGGAGCGTATTGGGGAGCATAAGATGTGCTGGGGAGGGGCTCCTCCTCACCTCCCCACTCTCTCACCGCCCCATGTGAGGCGCTCCGCTGCCTCACACCAGCACGTGAGCGCGATGACTCACTCCCACCACTCTTGCTTTCAGTTACCACTCCTACACTTTCAATTTCACTTCTCACTCTCTCCACGCCACTTTCGCCCACCCCAAATAAGACACTAGGCCCATACCTTAGGGTACAACATGCAGTCTGCTCGGGGCCACGATGAGTGATCAGGCGGCCGTACCACGTGGCAGCACGTCCCATGGCTCCTCCTCATCTTCATCCTCATCATCGTCCTCACCTTCCGGCTTCACATCACGTACGGGCTGCAGAGAGGTTATAGCACGATGTTTTGGTGCTGGCTGGCCCTCTCTAGTGGCATGATACATCACGTAACGCCACTTCCTTGGTGCGCTTCCTTGGTGACATGACCTCCTCATCACTGCTGCTACTTTCCTCCTCCTCTGGTTGCACATAATCTTTGTCTGCCACCTCGTCATCGAGGGGAGAATCACTGTCGTCTGTGAAGGCGTCCAGGGCGGCTTGAATCTGTTCCTCTGAGAGACCTAGCGCACCATGTCCGACTTGGGTCACTGCTAACAGGTGAGTGGACGAAGTGTGGCTGCGCGTGGGTCACGTGGGGTCGCCGAGCGTCCCTGCCTGGTTGCAGATAGGGGAAGGACTCCTGCGCCTATGTCCCCAAAATCAAGCACGAAATTTGAAAATTTAGCAAATTATGAACCTTGCAATTGCGCGACGTACCAGTACGTCGATGGGTCTAGCTGTGACAAAACGTCGCGACGTACCCATACGTCGACGAGATGCCTCGGGTTAAGAATAACCAGAATAACCGTGGAAACCCAACAGTATTTGACGTTCCTGAAGGTAGTTATTATTTTTATGTGAACCGAGTATTATGGTTCATTGTGCAGTCAAGTACATTATGCTGAAATATAATATTATGTGTTAGTCCCTGTTTTCCGGTAGACGGATTGTTTGATGATGAAATGTGATTTTGAGTTGTTTGTGTGAGGTTTATGGCCACATGGTTTGTGTTTTCTCACCCAGCAGACCCATAACGAAAGTGAAGAAGAAACCGTTTCGTCCGTTGGCTGTAATAGTCAGTCATTTTTATAGCCTTGGGGACAGGGCAGAAACAAAACTGAGAGATAAGATAAGGAAGAATGACAACTGTGGTGATCAGTGTAATGGAGTGGCAAACCAACCTAATCACCAGCTGGCCTCACACCACCACATAAGGTCAGCGAGATGAGAGGGACTTTGTGGTGGAGACTGCTGGAAAGTAAGAAGACAGATGTTAATCTTAAACTTAAAATAATGAAAAAGCACAAAGAAGAAATGTTGTAAAAGGTGGTAGGAGAGTGAATGAGGGACGAAAGAAGAGCTAAGACCCCCCAAGAATGAGAGTAAGTTTGAACATTTTGGAGTTAATCATAATTTTAAGCTTACGGAGACATGAACATTGTTGAGTAAGTTATTGTTTACGCTCGTTACTAATCCGCTCTTGCCAGGATATCTATCAATTTTAAAAAGCTGTTTGGATTATCTTAGGCAGTAGTAGAGTGAATATTATTTTAGCCATATTGTATGCTAGGATTCTTTTCAACCGATGAATTATTCTGGCGCTGGCCTGGATTATGTTGCTGAGTTACTGGCAGCAAAAGGATCTGGCTATTAGCTACTCGTCGTATTTTGTCCCTTACTTCATCCTTTACATTACCAATTCTCTCCTTGCAAAAGAAATCTTCCTTTCGTGAGCGCATCAAACTTCCTCTCGATTAAATCATCAGATTATTTTTGGAGTATAATTACTGCCGTATTTGAGAGACTAGTCAACATACTTCCCTCACTGTCTATGGTATTAGAACAAACAAGAATACCAAGACTTCTTATCCATAGTCATCACTCACTACAGACTCAATGTAGTATAAAAGTATGTAATGACTTAACACAGTGGCTTTAGATGATCCTGTGAAGTCTAGCATTATTTTTTTTTCTTGGTTGGCCATATGATGCCCTTCATGAGCTAAATGTAATCGCTTGGAAGTAACAAAAATTATGTCCTAGGTATGCACACAAGAAAATGTGGATCTTGTTCCAGCGAGGTAGTTTCTTGATGTTATAATTTAAGTTTTCTAGCGATGCGTGTAAGTCCATTGTAGCTTTAACAATTCATTAGCTTTCTAGCTATGCGTGTAAGTCCAGTGTAACTTTAACTGTTCATGATTTGGTGCTTTTATTAGCAATATGGCAGCTAATTTTGAGAAAGACCATTTCTGTAACACTATTAACTCGCAATAAGCTTATTACCGATGTGGATATGTCCGCCGTGTGGTTAATATTTCTGAAGATGACTCATTTTATGCAGAATTAGGTGATTATGAAATATCTTCAGCGATCTGGTGGTGAATTATGGGAAGCCACGTAAGTAGCACCAATTACTTTTACATAAGCTTTCGAACAATGTGCGTTGGTCTGGAATAGCTTTAACACTTTTTAGATATCACAGTTTTGGTGCCGATTTTCCCAATATCAGGTGCTGCATAACAATTACTCTATTGGCTTCATTAAAAAAAAAAAAAAATGATGGCGAATTCTGAGAGAGGACATGTAACACACTATGTTTTTCATAAGCTTTCCAGTGACGTATATCTGTTGTGGCTTTCACTGTTTCCGAAAAAAAAAAACACACATTCTTAGTGCTCTGCTCCACTGCTATCCAGTTCCGTCGGGAACGGCTAAGCATTCAGTACGTGCTAGCTGCATGCAGCTTACATTACTTGTCAAAACAGAACTTTAGTAACCGGAGACAAAGGATGCGGTACTGGTCCCAAGGGAATTAATGCTATGAAGTAGATATAGGAGCTGTTCATACCATATAATAATCCTTAGAGACTCAAAATTTGCATTTCTCTCCAGACATTAGTATCTCACTAATTCAACCATAACTGAGCATTTTTTAAGTCAGGTTTAAACAAGTATTCACTTCAGGTAGATTTTACATTTTTAGCACCATCTTTTGTCACTGTTCGCTCTCACTTGTGTGAAATTCTATTCTAAATATGAGTTTGCACTTCTGTCCGCCATCATTGCTGTGTCAACTGTTTTCCCAGGGCACAGATGCTCGTGGCTGTTCTTGTTGCCCGGTGCTGCCGCGCATCCTTGTGCGCAGGACTTGGCAAAACCTGGCCTGGCCTGGGGCAGGACCACTTTAAACCAGTCCTGCCTGATCTCATTTGTCTGAAACTGTCTCGCCAGAACAGCAACGGGACTGGTCTAGACTGGCCCAGAAGTCTGAAAGCCACACGAATATGCGGCTTAACAGTGTGTGTGTGTGTGTGTGTGTG
>JAGKTI010017636.1:0-18353 GCA_018397915.1 Birgus latro
AGCTCGGTTGCTATTCACACTCAACTCACACACATCAAAGGCAATATCTGGCCGAGTGTATGTGGCAGTCCAATTGAGTTGCCCAATAAATGCTCGGTACTCCATTTTCTCAGACTCGGACAGCTCCCCTGATTTTACTGCTGTACGATGTTTACTCAGCGTGACTGGTTTCAAGGATGAAGCATACTGGAATTGGTCAAGCGTTATGCTGCCATCGATGTTGGAGATGACATTGAGACCAATGTATTTGAAGGCTTTTGATTCTGAACTGCCGATGAGGAATATTTGACTCAACCGATTTATCACTTGCTGTTCGAACTCATGTGTACCAGCCCAAAGGAAGTCGTCGACGTAGATGCATACAATGCCTTCGACTTTGCCACCATTGCTCCAAGAGAACAGCGCTGAATCCAGTGATGATACTTTAGCTCCGAGAATCAACACCTGATCTTTTACGTGCAGATACCAATGCCTAGCAGCATCACAAAGGCCGTAAACAGTTTTCTTTAGTCTCCATAACTTACCATTTGCATATTCAGGCGGAGGACGTAAATGAACAACTCTCTCAATGTCGTTACCTTGCAGGTAGGCAGCTTTCACGTCCATAGTGTGGCAGTCCCACTGGTTGGTGGAGGCCAAAGAAAGTGCCAATCGCACTGCTTCCTTTGAACAAGTAGGCGAGTCTTTTCGGAGATCCCCTGTGTCTTCCTTAAATCCTCTGGCGACTAAGCGGGCCTTAACAATAGGCTTTCCATTTTTCAGTTTTTCTGTCACAACCCATCAAACTGTTATGGCACCTTGCCCAACATCATCTACTTCCTCATACACATCATTATTCTGCCAATTTGTAATTTCATTTTCCCTTAGCGCATAATACGGCCTCAGAGTTGAAAAGAACAAGCATTTCTGTGTCATCATCAACCACTTCCCATTCGCTAAGATCCTTCTCCAAATCTATCCAGTCAATGCTGCCATCAGAGTCCCTCTTCAAATTATAGCAGTGTTTGTACTTTCCAGTGGCTTTACCTTCCCGACTTATAATCCTTTCAGACACCAACTCTCCACTTTCTGAATGTATTCCCTTTATACGTTGACCAACAGAAACTTTGGGAAGCTGATTAATCGGAACAGAAACTGTGGGAGGCTCATCGATTGGGACCACACCATCTTCCAACTCGTCATCTGGTGGATAGTCATTCAACACTTGCGTAGGATCGTCATTAGGCTTCTCCTGGACAACATTGTTCTTCTCATCACTGGTGACATCACTTTCAACTGTAGTATCTTGCTCTGCGTTGGCGCTAGACGACATACGTGCACTCGCACGTATACACCGCCGTGTCTCACCAGAATTTGTTTCCCATCTCTGCCTATTACAATTCCAGGACCGTGCCACTCATGACTGTCATTTCTTTTGTAGAAGACTTCATCTCCATTTCGGATGTCGTTTAGGTCACTCGAACGTACGTTGTGCCGCAGAGCCCTAGCCAAGCGTTCATCTGATTCGGTCTTTATAAACTCTTGTCTAGCTAAATGAAGAGCGTTCAAGTTGTCTCTCACAATTTTCGATGGTGATGAAGGTTCCAAGGCTGGAGGATCATTTGCGTACACATTAGGCAGACCAGGGTTTTGACCAAAAACAAGTTGGCTAGGAGAAAAGCCTGAGTAGTTGGTGAGAGCATTTCTTGCCGATACTGCCCATGCCAAGGCCACATCCAATTCACACTGGCTATCAGTCATTATCTTCCTAACAATGTCACCATTGACTGCATTTTGATGCTCACAGACTCCGTTGCTCCAAGGACTCTCTGCAGACGTTGTCATGATCTTGATATTGAAGGCCTCTCCCAGTGCTCGCATTTCCGCATTATTGAATTCACAGCCATTGTCTGTAAGAATTTTTCTAGGTGTGCCAATCACAACAATCCAGCTCCGAAATATTCCTTTGATAATGGTAGGCGCATACTTATCTGCAATTACTATCACATTACAATACCTGGTCGCCAAATCAACAAGGACTAAGAAATAATGCCTTCCCCAAGCTTTGAAATCCATGGCTATGGCTTCGTTAAACTTAGACGCCATGGGCAAACTGACTACGGGTCGGGGCTTGGCTTTCTTAAATCTGCAACAGACTGTACAAGCATCAGATACAGCCTTGACAGCCTGTTCCAGTTTTGAACTTTTAATTCCCACATCTGTGATCAGTTTAATTAGTTTTGCCGATGTTGGGTGTCCAAATTGCCTGTGAAGCTTCAAAGCGTTTTTTTCTACATCACCCCCACGAGATGCCAACATGATTGTTTAACAAAATTCTCGATCTAGTCATAAGGAAATTGGAAGTAAGTAATGGCCTGAAGATGAGGACTTTAAATCAATGATAGTTCCACAAATTTTGACCTGGTCAGTTCCAAGGTTAATCAACATTTTTGCTTTTTTCATGGAACATCTACTCAACAGCAAGGGAATATTGCAGTCCACAACATCAGTCACGATGGTAGCACGCATGCTTCCAATGTAGCAGGGCAGAGTAACACGTTTGAGGGAAAAAACTGTGACACCATCAGCAAAAGTAAACGTTGAGGATGACGCTTCTTCTCTTACAGCATCATGTTCATAATCAGTGAGCTCACTTAGATAGCAATTGATCCATTCAACTCCACATACAGTTGTAGAACACCCTGTGTCTAGAAGAGCACATCCCTTAGATTCTTCTACTAGAGTCTGTGACTTACCTCTACTAGCGGCATCATCCGCATAGCCCATAAATAACGACAGATGCACTGTTTCAGAATTCTCTTCTCGACTGCCGTTGTTTTCGTATGCATCCGGACAGTCACGTGCCCAATGAAATCTAGAATCACATACGAAACACCTCGATACCTTTCCGTCAGGCCCAAGTGGGTTCTGCCTCCTGCTGGTGGATGAGCGTTGGGGAATTCTAGCAGATACGGTTGAACATTGGCCACTACCCCGACGTCAATCACGTACTGCACCACCCCGTGACATTCTCCGTCCTCGTCGAGTACCTCTAGCATAAAGCGTTTCATCACCCTCAACTTCGTCACTCCAAAATACTGGTTCGTCTTTCACCTCCCGGTCGGACACCGATGCCTCATTCTGCCTGCCAATTTCACCAGCAAAAATACGATTCAGGGCAGATTTCATATTTTCGTATGTCACCTCAGTCATCGCAGACATCACTAGTTGTCATTCACTGTGAAAGTTTGCATGCAGCTAAGAGCATAAAAGCCATCACAGAATTTGGCAGTTCCATGTCCTGCTTGGTAAATTTGAAATAAAAATGTTCAAATTCTGTCACGAACTCCCGAATGTTCATATCACTGGCTCTTCTGAAGTTGTATAGCTCATAAAACGCTGCAAACTGTCGATGTCCTTTGTCCACGAGAAATAAACCGTCTAATTTTTTCAGCAGGGTCTGAGCACCATCCTTCTGCTTCAGAACATCTGTTTCAGTCTGCGAAGACGCCACCCTCGCTCTTCCAGACAATCACAGGTGAATAGCTAAGGCTTGTTTTTCTGTTGCTAGGTCCGTTAGTTCGCACCAAATGCCAATGTCTGTTTTCCAGCTCTCATATGTAGAATCATTTTCAAGTTTTGGAGGCCACTTGGTCGAACACGATGCCATTCTCGCAACTACGCTTTGCTACCAGTGTAGGAACTAGGCAAACCACACTCACTGGCCGCCTTCACGACGTGAACTGCCAAGGCTCCCGGTTGCATACCACAGGAACCTTCCCATGACGTCATCACTCGTGACTTAGCAGGTGTGTGCGTGCGCACACACACTAACAATTTTCTTACATTCCCTCCACTTTGCACTCAAATTCTTTCCAAATTCCACATCCACTCTCTTCTTACTCTCTCTTGCTAATCTTTTCGCCTCTCTCCTCCTCACTACATATAACTCTCTCGTCCGTCTCTCAGCTTCTTCGTCGCCCCTGTTCCTCATCCACTCATTATATGCTTTCTTCTTTTGTGCCACAGCCTCTCTCACCTCTTCAGTCCACCATGCTGTTCCCTGAACCCCCTTTCGTCTTCTCTTCACCCCATACACCACCTCACATGCTGCACAGATTTCTTCTGTGAATACCTTGCACACACCCTCCACGTCCCCCATCTGCTCCAATCTATATCTACCGAATCGCTCCTCCACTTCCCTTCTATATTCAGCCTTTATTCCATCCTCTTGTAACTTTTCTACCCTCCTTGTAACAAATACTTCCTCCTGTCTTTCCCTTCTTCTCTTCCTCCATCTTGTTTGGATTCTGATTCTGGCCACCACCAAGTGGTGGTCAGAAAGTCCACTCCCCCAACCTCTATATACTCTTGCATCCATTATACATCTTCTCATCCTTTCATCCACACACACATAGTCAATCATTGCCTTCCGTTCATTCATTCTCCTGTCCTCTCTTCTCACCACTCTCCATGTATACCTATGGATCATACATCTTCTCATCCTTTCATCCACACACACATAGTCAGTCATTGCCTTCCGTTCATTCATTCTCCTGTCCTCTCTTCTCACCACTCGCCATGTATACCTATGGATCATTTTGTGCCTGAAGAGGGTATTAACTACCACCAACCCCCTCCCAGCACAAATGTCCACTAAAGCACTGCCATTCTCATCCATCTCTGCAGGCACACCCCACTCACCAACCACTCCATCCACCTTCTCATTCCCTACTTTTCCATTCATATCTCCAATCAGAAACACTCTCTCATTCCTTTCAGACTTTTCCAAGCAGGCTTCCACATTTGTCCAAAACTCTTCTCTCACTCTACTTAGACGATCTTGCGTTGGCGCATACATGCACACAATTGCCCACATTTGTAGTCCAACTTTCACTCTTACCCACACAATCCGTGACCCAACTGATCCATACTCTCTTACATTCTCCTTCCACCTGTTGCTCACAACAATACACACTCCCTCTTTCGCCCTCTCAATCTCACCCACTCCCGCGCATATATCCCATCCATATTCCCATTCTCTCACACTCTCACCTCGCCATTTAGTTTCAGTTATTCCACATATATCCACTTTTGCCTCTCAAGCACCTGTACAATCTCTCTCTCTTTCACCTCATCATTCATACCCCTTACATTCCAGGTCGCAATCTTTATCACGTCCTTTGTCCGTTCCTTTATCGTCAACTTTTGGTCAGTCCTGGTCCGAGGCTTCCTGTTCGTATTTTTAGTTGTTTTTACGGGGTGGGCCACTAACCCACCACCAACCCTTTTAGTCGCCTTTTACGACAAGCAGGGATACTGGGGGAGAATTCTTGAAAAAAAACCCTACCCCAAAACACATCCTTACCTTTCGCTAAATACTTTTCACACACCTGTCTCACTTCAAACACCTGATCCACACATCCCCTCCCTCTCCTAAAGCCACACTGCTCATCACCAATAGCTCCCTCTGTACCCTCTCTAACTCTTTTAATTAACACTCTACCATACATCTTACCTACAACACTCAAACAGACTTATACCTCTAAAGCTAGTATATTCATACTTATCACCCTTACCTTTATACAGTGGGACCACACAAGCACTTGCCCAGTCAATTGGCACCATACCTTGCACAAAGCACACATTCAACAATCTTACTAACCAGTCATCAATAGTCGCTCCACCACATTTCAGGCATTCCACAGCACACGCATCCATACCTGCAGCTTTCCCTGTTTTCATCTGCTTTACTGCCTCTTGCACTTCCTCCATCGTGATCAAAGATTCATTCAACTCTCCCAACACATCTATTCCTTGCACCCTTCCATCTGCCACAATCTCAGCCTCCCTTTCCTCCTCTACATTTAACAATCTTTCAAAATACTCCGCCCATCTCGTGAAGCCTTACTGCATCCATCTCAATTAACATCCTTCCATCCTCTGCTTTTACTTGCTCCTCCTTCCCAGACTCTCCCTTTCGCACCCTTTTCACCTCCTTCCAAAACATTTTTTTATTCTTGTGAAAATTCTCAGTCAACTGCCTACCCCACCTCTCACCTGCTGCCACTTTAGCATCACGCACAACCTTTCTCGCCCTATTCCTCTTTTCCTTATACCCCTCATATGACACCTCATCCTTCCTCTGCAACCACACTTCATATGGCATATACTCTATATTAATAGTTTGAGTGGAGCACTCTCTTTAGCTTGCTTCCTTTTTCACATACCATACTAATTCACACACTGGCTTGGCTACGCACAAGCCTGTGAACTATTTTTTTCATTTTGACTGGTTTTTGACAATACTGTCGTTAGAAATAATGAGGTTTAGTTGGACAATGTTCTTTTCAAATTACATATAAACAAAACCAAACGAGCTAACTTAACCATGTTAGCCATGTCCTTTGGTTCTGACCTTGGTATTTTTCAGCCTCAGACTTGGCAGAGAAGTACGGTAAAACAAAAAAAAACAGGACTGTATCTGGTGCTGTGAAGTACTGAATCGGCACTTTTAATAGGAAAATATTGTATTATAAGGTTTTTGCCATATAGGTTCATACACACCTAATTATCTGAAATCCAGTAAAAAAACAAATGTATTTAATTTAACCAGTAACTAATAAAAAAATCATGATTTAGAGTAAGAGCATGCTAAAGTTAGTGTGTATTTCACATTTTAATTACCAGCATGTCTTGACAGACTTATATTTTGCATAAACTTTGATTGAAATTGCAAATAGGCCTAAATGTATTTGCTTATTAAAACAATATTTATACAACGTAGAAGTCTGTCAAGGCGAGTTGCTGAGCTAAAGGCAAAACGCTTCTGCAAACTTTAACAGGTTTTTGCTCTGAATCTTGGTTTCTTATTAACAGTTAAATTAAACACAAAATTTTGACCAAATTTCAGATAATTAGGTGCATATGGTGTGAACCTATATGATGATAAAATTATATTTTCCCATTAAAAGTGCTGATTCGGTATTTTGTCACACTTGACTATGTGCGACTTTCACTTAGGTTACTACTGTACAGTTTCGTTTCGTTTCGTTTTTGAAGGCTCCAACATGCTTGCATGCGTCGGCCTTGGTCACCTAATGGCGGCTCTCCACGCTGCTCGATCCCTGGCAGCCTCCCTGTTCAGTCCCTTAACCCTTAAGTCACACTTAATGACCTCGTCCCATGTCTTTCTCGGTCTACCCCTCCCAACCCCTCCCCCAATATTAACACCTCTCACCCTCTGTACCCAATTATCATCCCCCATCCTCTCCACATGTCCAAACCACCTCAGCCTACCTCTCCTCATCACAACACCAATACACTCCAGTCCCATCCTACCTCTCAACTCTTCCATCGTAAACCCAGTCCCCGCAGGCCTTGCACGCAGGGACGCACTGCACATCCACCTAATCATTGGCATTTCTGTACGATTAAACCTGCGAATATCCTCTTCCTTTACTGCCCAGATCTCACTACCAAACAGCATCACACTCCTAACACATGCTGCATACAAAGACCCCTTAGCACATAAGGAGAGTCCTCTCAATGTCAGGAGAGGCAACAGCTCCCTGAACTTCATCCAACCACTTCTCACCCTAGCAACTGAGCTAACTCCAGCCCCACCTCCAGCACATAACATGTCTCCCAAATAACGAAACTCCTCCACACACTCAAGAGACTCACCTGCAAGTTCAACCCTCTCACGCCTAACAATCTCCACCTGCTCTCCCCGACACGCCGCACACATGAAATCAGCATCATCTCGCAGTCTACCTCTAATACCACTACATCTCTTGTGCACCCATTTATCACAAACACTACACAAGATGGAATTACTTCCCACACCCTTGTGGCAAACTTCACATGGCCACTCTCCCTCTCCTCTGATTGTACCGCCACCAACCCTAGATATCATCACTTTTGTTTTATCTGCATTTACCCTTAAGCCCTTGTACCCCATACCATCTCTCCACTTCTTAAATCTTTCCTCCGCCTCCTTTTCATTCTCTGCAATCAACACCAAATCATCAGCATACAACATCTCCCATGGGAGTCCATCTCTGAAGTCACGTGAGAGGGCTTCAAGCACCATGATAAACAACAAGGGACTCAAAACTGACCCCTGATGCACACCAACATTCACGGAAAACTCATCACTCAAAGCTCCATTCACTCTTATCTGGGTGCAATTGTACATGGCCATAACCAGCCATTCTTCCAACCCTAGCTTTCTCATTGCCCACTTCACCACCTCTCTAGGGACTCTGTCAAAGGCCTTTTCCAAATCAACAAAAACAAAATACAATTCCCTTTTCTTTCCAATATATTTTTCCTGAAGCTGTCGAACAATGAATATGGCATCAGTGGTCCCCCTGCCTGGCATAAACCCAAACTGCATCTCATCGATATTCACTCTTTCTCTTATCATACCTTCTAGAACTCTCTCCATTACTTTCATTATGTGATGTAAGAGCTTTATACCTCTGTAATTTCCCCTTTCCAGGGCATCACCCTTTCCTTTGTACACATTTACAATTACACTCTTCAGCCAGTCATCTGGGACAACACACTCATATATAATCCTATTTATCAGGTCAGTGACTAACCTCCCCCCAGTATCTCCTGAGGTCTTCAACATTTCGGCATTCAACCCAGACACACCTGCCGCCTTCCCCACCCGCATCCTGCCTATTGCCTGACTCACAGTAGCAGCGTCAATCAAAGGCCAAGGGCCAAACACTTGATCAGCTGGCTCCAAATCTTCTCTCTCCCAATCAAACTCCTCATTCAACAATTGGCTGTAATGCTGTCTCCATGCATCTTTAATATTCTCACTGTTCACCACTACCCTTCCATCATCATTCTTCACACACTGCTCACCTACAATGTCCTGATTATCCCTCTTCACCTGATTTGCCACCCTAAAAATCATATTTTTCCTTTCTCCATGATTTAGATTATCAAGTAAAAGTTTCTGTGACTCAGACTTCGCCCTGTATACCTCTCAGTACTTGTGAGATTTTATTTGTGTGATATAAGTAAGGAGGTTTAAACCTCAGACATCAAAAACATGGATTGCCTTCAAAAATAAAGAATGAAGCCTTAACCCCTAAAAGATGGATGTCCACATATGCTGTCCGAGGGTACTAGGGTCAAAAAGATGGGTGTCCGCATATGCGAGGATGCCCCCCTCCCCCCCCACTCCCCTACAACCATACCCACACCCAACCTTCCAACCCCCACCCCAACCACCCCTCACCCCCCATCATCACCCCACCCCTCCACCACCCTCCAACCCCCACCCCCAACCACCCCTCACCCCCCACCATCACCCCACCCCTCCTCCACCCTCCACCCCCACCACCTCCCCTCCCCCACCCCTCTACACCCTGACCCCTAAACCCCCCCACTCTCTCCTACCCCCGCACCCCCCACCCCCACCCTACTTCCACCTCCATCCCTACCCCCAACCACTGCACCACTCCATCTCCCCCCCCACACAAACTCCCCTACCATATCGCACCCGCTGATTATGCCCGTCCTGAGTGTATGTCAAAATATTCCAATGCCCGGTTTTTAGGGGTTAAGAATAATAACAGAAGGCACCAAAACCACAAATAAGGCCTTGCACACCACAAGGGGCAAAGCGCCATACCAGCTGAAACCTGTTCTTCTCCACTAGCCTATCTGCTTTCTCAAACACTACCCTATGACTGCACGAAATCGCTTTCTCATTTCTAATTAGTGCAGTAAAGGTGAAAGTCTGAAGTAAGCAAAGTGACTTCGTGCAATCGTAGGGTAGTGTTTTAGGGAGCAGATAGTGGAGAAGAACAGGTTTCATCTGGTACGGTGCTTTGCCCCTTGTGGCGTGCAGGGCCTCAAATGTAGATCACCAAAAGACCAAAATATATCCAGTCAAAGTTCATATGAATATGAGAGGCATATGAATATGAGTTCATTGCTTCAACTCAAGACCTATCCCACCATTGTAACTTCATGTTGCATCACTCCTATCCACAGAGAAACCAGTAATTAACCCATCATGTCCCGACCGATTTTCCACCTCTGACCCCCCCCCCCCCCCCAACCCCGCCCAATATCAGATTTTTTTTTTTTTTTGGGCTCAAACCTCCGCTTTTGGTGAGAAACATCGAAAATTCATAGAGAAATCGCCCTCCTGAGTTTCTAAATGTTGCAACAGGTGAGATTCACCCTTACCTTTTCATTCTCTCTGAGGGTACCTGGCTTCAAAGAAAATGAACTATGGGAAGCGTAACTAATTCAAGCCAATTTAAATTACGTTTATGTTTATTTATTTGGTACGAATTTATATGTAGTACAAGAGTATATTGGTTTTCACACAATAATATAGGTGATATAAGCATTGTTCATTCACCAGACACATCAGTATATGGCACCTTCCTTTACGACATTACAACCTCATCATTTCTGTTTATCTCTTCCTCTAGCTTGTTTATTCCTTTGTCCTCCACTTCAGGAATCACTTTCACCGTGAATTTCGTCATTGGAGAGACTGTGGCACGACATGTCTTTACTGGCTAGGTCACTGCTAACAGGTGAATTGCCAAGAAAATGGCATATGGGGGGAGGGGGGGTCAGGTGGGGCCAGGCAGTATCCCTGCTGGACAGCAGGTAGAGGAAGGTCTCCCACATATGCCTACCAAAAATCACCTGTGAAACTTGAAAAATGTGCAAATGACTGACCTTGCAATTGCATAACATATGGGTATGTCGTCAGGTGTCACTGTGACAAAATGTTGCGACATACTCATACTTCATCGGGGCACCTCAGGTTAACAACTGTCCAACACTATCTCAGCATCATCCCCCCCCCTCCTCCTCCAAACAACACTTCATTTCACAAACACATACCGTATATAAACACATAACCGCCACAGCCATCCAAAGCCTTCAGCAAAACCTCATCCTTCAGGAACCACCACCAAACATACAGTATATCTATCATTATCATCATCCAGACTTTTCCCACCCTAGGGCAGGGTGAGGAATATCAGTGTCTTGTTGTTTCAACCAGACATATACCTCTCAGAAAACAAAAACTACCCCACTGAGAGAGACATGAGTACACCTAGCCATACTGCAGTGTGGCACCATCCTTCCTCACTACAGTACTGACATAAATTCCAACTCTCAAACAGTCCTCTTTGACTGCATTGCAATGCAGCCTCCACACCACAATACACTCACTCACCACATGCACCACACTATCACAACACAGAGTCCTCAGTGAGGTGGGACGGGGGGGGGTTAGCCTTGAGTAGCGGATGGTGGCCGTGGTTTCGTTTCGTTTCGTTTCGTTTTTGAAGGCTCCACCATGCTTGCATGCGTTGGCCTTGGTCACCTAATGGCGGCACTCCAACCAGCCAAAGTTAGTGATTTTCTGCGATCCATTAGGTTCACAGCCAGATGATCCTGGGATTGTAACAAGAAGTAAAAAGACATAGTTTGTGACTGCTGAACATAACAATTATCGAAACATCTTACCAACAGTTTGTTTTATGCACTTGTTGGTTTGACATAGCACCTAATGCTCCAGAGGTGAAGTTGAAGGGTAGAACTACTCCTGCACTCTTCAGTGCTGTTTAGAGATAGCTTTCTCAAGTAAGGGATTGATTGTTTGATTACTTCATATTAACTTTAACTAGAGTTTTCTTGTTTTAACGATGGTACGATGGATGGGGTTATAAAAAGATACAAGGTAGGGCATTGGATGTTGGAGGGGCCCTAGTGAGAGAGGGCAGTGTTTGGAAACTCCCTGTATTGTTGTTTGCAGATGATACTGTGTTGGTAAGTGAAGACAAAGGGGAGCTGCAAGGCTTGGTAGATGAGTTTGGAAGAGTGTGTAAGAAACAGAATCTAAAGTTGAATGTAGGGAAGAGTAAAGTGATGGTTTTCGAGAGAAGTGGTCAGTGAATGTACAGTGAAATTGGATGGGTAGGATATGGAGAATGTGAGTGCATTTAAGTACTTGGATAGTGTGATGAGTAAGGATGGAAGTCTGGAGGGTGAAGTGCTTGAAAGGGTGCAGCAGGGAAGAAAGGTTGCTGGTTCCTTAAAAGCAGTGATAAGAAACAGGGAAGTGAGCCTGGAAGTGAAAAAGCTGCTACCTACATGACAGTATTGTGATACCAACTCTAACATATGCAAGTGAAGCTTGGACCCTGTTGGAGGGACAGAAGTCAAGAGTGAGAGCAGTGGAAATGAGTTATTTGAGAGGAGCATGTGGAGTCACATGGTGAGACAGACTGACAAATGAGGAAGTGAAGGAGTGTTGTGGTATGGATGTGGATGTGATAGGAAGCGTTAGGAGAAACACATTAAGGTGGTTTGGGCATGTGGAGAGGATGGAGAGTGAGAGACTGATGAGGAGTGTATGTGAGTGAGGTGGAGGGGGAGAGAGGGAGGGGGAGGCCAAGGATGGGATGGAGGGATGGAGTGGAGAGGTATATGAGAGAGGGGGATGTGAGCTGGGAGCAGGGCATTGAAATGGCGGGGGACAGAGTGACATGGAGGCGATTTGTTTGTGGATGAGATGACGAAAAAATTGATTGTAGCCATGATCAACCCCAGGTTGGAATATGCAGCAGTAGTGTGGTCCCCACATTAAAAGAAAGATATAAACAAGATCGAGAGACCACAAAGAACAGCAACCAAGATGGTCCCTAGCCTGGCAGATCCGTCGTAAAGGAAAAGGCTGGAAAAGGTAGATCTCCCTACCTTAGAAGAAAGATGAGAGAGGGGTGACATGAGTGCAGTGTTCAGGACCATAATGGGAGTAGAAAAAATTGACAGAGAAGATCTGTTTGTATGGGATGAGAAAGTAACAAGAGGACACGGAATGAAACTGAAAAACCCAAGTTGCTTGAAGGATATCAAGAAATATAGTTTTCCTTATAGATGCACAGACCTGTGAAATAGCCAGGACAAAGAGATTGTCCAGTCTAAAAACTTAACCCCTCCATGGCCGCTGGCATTGAATGACATTTAGCTGATAAATGGCCACTGGCGTCTTTTGAGCGCGGCCTATAAAAAACCTCCAAAATTTTTTGGAAAGTCAACAAACGTTCCGAATGTCTTCAGACTGTCCTATACTACACTCCCATACACCCCATCAAGCAGTTCAGAGCCTGCTACTGTGATGAGTGGATTTTCGATTTTTTCACTTGGCTATGCCTAAACAAGCACAACTACACCCATTATCTCAACCCAGGCAGAAAATATCATCTTTGTCTTCTTTGCAAAACACACACAACCACCTGTTTATGATTATGAATTAATAGAGGTACAAACAAATGAGGAAGTGAAGGAGCATTGTGGTGTGGATGTGGACGTGATAGGAAGTGTTAGGGGAAACACATTAAGGTGGTTTGGGCATGTGGAGAGGATGGAGAGTGTATGTGAGTGAGGTGGAGGGGGGGAGAGGGAGGAGGAGGCTGAGGACAAGGTGGAGGGATGGAGTGGGGAGGTATATGAGAGAGGGGGGTGTGAGCTGGGAGCAGGGCAGGGAAATGGCAGGGGACAGAGCGACATGGAGGCGATTTGTTTGTGGCCACCCCGTGCGGGATTGAGGCGTCTGGCAATAGATAGATAGATAAAGAAACAAAAAAAAGACTTGATAATAAGTGAAAAATACATTTTTGTCTTGGTATCTTTACCTATTTGCTCAGGTTTGTTGTCATGGTTTGGGTCATTCGATGCAGTGCGACTTGTAGAAAACTGTGAAAACATTCGGGAAGTGAACAAACATCTTTACCATGAGACTGACCTTCATTTCACCCTATCAGTCTCACGTATCCTCTCTCAGTTCACCACCTGCTGCCGTGATGAGTGGATGTACAATTTTTTCGCTCATGGCCATGCCTAAAAACACATAGTTACACCCATTATCTCGATTCAGACAGAAAATATAATCTTTTTCCTCCATTGCAAAACACACACAACCACCCAGTTTACGAGACAGCAACATACTGTATATTGTGAGTGTAACAAGGTAAAATGATAGAGAAAGGTGAACGTGTTATCATGGAAAAAATATGTTTTCCCTCGTCTGTAAATGTATTTATTTCAGCTTTGTCTCTGTATTTGTAATAATTAGACTTATTCGTAGTTTTGAAACTGCATTACGATTATATTTTTAGCCACTCACATGGTGTGGGAGCTGGAAGTTGCGACTCAACTTCCTTATTGCTAATCGGATCTGACCCTCCACTTTCATCTCCCGTGGGAGAGCCTAGCCTCGGAGGAGATGCAATTTTCTCATTTAGGACTGAAAATTCAACCCTTTCACTCCCTTTTCCAAGCATGGGCACAACAATAACTTAAAAAATAACTTGAAACTACCATAAACATATTTTATTTAAAAAAGGCGGAAAAATATTCATAATTTTTTTCCCAGCCATTCCTAACATATTATGTACTGAAATCATTTGATATCATCACATCTCATATATGTGCAACATTTCAGCCCATTCGCATTGTTTGGGGGGGTAAAATAAAAAATGATAACATCTGCGAAGTTGCACTGCGGCAGAACCTCTTCGCGGTGGATAAGTTGCACTGCGGCAGCACCTCTTCGCGGTGGATAAGTTGCACTGCAGCAGCACCTCTTCGCGGTGGATAAGTTGCACTGTGGCAGCACCTCTTCGCGGTGGATATCAGTTGCCGATATTTCTGCAATTTCGCGCTCCATTGCAAGCCACAGAATGGGTCTAGGAAGCTGGGATTTGCACTGTTAGGTGCATCTGAACTTTCTCTTCAATATGGCAAGGAAAAAAATCAATTTTGGAAACTTAAGAAAATGGCCCCTCAGCCGTCCTTTGGTACACAGAAAATCCCGTACCCTGAGCCACGGAGGGGTTAAACAAGTTCAAAGCAAAATATGACATCGAGAAAAGAGATGGGACCCATGAGCATAGCTCATTTCCTGTTTGCCACAACTGGGTAAGTACTGTACTTGGTCAAACCACCTCAGTGTGTTTCTTCCAATGCCTTCTATCACATCCACATCCACACCACAATGCTTCTTCACTTCCTCATTTGTCAGCCTGTCTCTATGTAACTCCATATGCTCCTCTCAGATAACTCTTCCACTGCTCTCATTCTTGACTTGTGCCCTTCCAACAAGGTCTAAGCTTCGCGTCCATACGTTAAAGTTGGTATCACTGTACGATCATGCAGCGATTTTTTTTTTTTTTTTTTTTTTTTTTTTTTTTTCCCCATGCTCATTTCTATATTTCTTATCACTGCTTTCAGAGAACCAGCATCCTTTCTTTCCTGTTGTATGCTTTCAAGCACTTCACCCTCTAAACGTCTATCTGTACTCATCACACTTCCCAAGCACTGTACATAAATGCACTCACATTTTCCATTTCCTCATCAACCCATCTCACTGCATTCAGTGACTTCATTTGTCTCATAGACCATAACTTTACTCTTCCCTATACCCTGCTTTCACCTTTTGATTCCGTTTCTTACACACTCTCCCAAACTCGTGCAAATAATGATAGCTTTAAAAAATAATAATAATAATAAAAAAATATCTGTGGACAAGAATGGTCATATTTGGAACAGGTTTTGGGTCAGAATATATACATACTTAAGAAGTTTAGTGCAGTATTGTATTATTGTATTTATCATCTGACTTTAACTTGAATTTTTTTCCATTTCCATCAGGCCTGACATCGGTGAGATTTACATTGCCTATAAGTTTGCACGTGGCCCCTACAAAGAGTCTGGAGCACTCTTCACACAAATACACACTCTTCTACCAGAATACCGTACAGTTGGGGTCTACTATGATGATCCGAAGATGGTGAGCTGCAGTTTTTACCTTCAAATGTGCTGTTACCTTATTGTACAGTACAGTATAGCACTGTTAGCCTTTTTAGTGGCTGTAATGATACTGAAGCCCCAGTAAATTGATTTAAATATGCTGCAAACATCAAATATAATATTGTATCATTTGCAGTGTATGTAGCAAGCTGTCTACCTGAACATGTGTACTAAGTCATGAGAAGAAACTCAGATCTTCTATATGTACAATAATATGTGAACTTGCTTTGATACAGAACTGCCATATTTCCATACACACACATAGCTACATTACTGCCAAATCTCAGTGCGTATGCATATGTCATGTTATTTTAGTAACTTTGAAACCCAGTCCAATTTTTCTCCCTTATCCTAAACAGAAACAACCTCAAAAGCTGCGTTACATCGTAGGTGTAATCCTGGCAGAGAATGGATCCACAGTTAATCCTGAGCATCAGCAGCTGCTAAAAGAACATGGATATGAGTTTGCCACATTTCCAGCCATTGACCATGCAGTGCAGACAACCTTTCCTTTCAACAGCACCATCTCCATTGTTGTGGCTGTCATGAAGGTTTATCCTGCTCTTCGGGAGTATGTTGGTGAGTATAGTACGGGTATATAATAGGGTAATATTGTAGTTCATATTAACCCCATTAGGGTAGTCATAGTGAGTCATTTATTTATTTTGTTTCCAGCCTCCAGACTATCTTAATTTAATTTTGGAAACACTCCCACAGTGAGAGGATAGGAATAAACTTCATCAAACTTCTTTACTGATAAAGATCCTCCTAGTCCTAAGTAAAACAGTCAGATGTTTAAAGGAATTTTTAAAATATGTTCTGGGGTTAACATCTGCTTAAGGACATCTTTCCACTAAAGTACTGTACAGTAAATTTTACTGGCTGTTTGGGGTGTAGTGTCGCAGCTGATGTTTATCCTTTGCCAAGCCTAGTACAGTACAGGACTTCATGTTGTTATATTTAGTCAGAAATGCCATATAACTGACAGCCATTACTTATTATGAGCTGCCTGTATGACTGATAAATGAAATTTCAAACCACAATTGACCACTGCCATTTGTGGAATTTTTATTTGCAGCTTTCCATTACTCTGCTTACAGTTGCAAAATGTTGATGTTGTGATGATCTTTTCTGCATATTATCACCTTAGTATGTCTTCAAAGCATCCAGCACCAGCTTCTTCTAGAGGTGGTAATGCACCTTGATATCAAGACATAAAGCTTGAGAGCATCTTTTAAATTTTATTCTTGCCATCTGATAATTTGATTCAGCTTGAATTAGACTCAGTGAACTGGAGGGGTTAAATTTTGTTTTAATGAACCCATTCAGTATGAGAATCCTTTTTTAAGGTGATTGAATAACCTGGTAATGGGTAAATTAAACTAATCAAGGAATCACATAGAGTCAAGGAGTTAATGCCTTGCATGTGTATTTCTATGCAGTGGTGTACTATTGGTGGGGTAATAGTGACACTTTTTTTTTTTTAAGTGCTTTATTCCTAGTAGCTAATGACTGTGTTCCTTATGAAGAAAGGTTTAGTTTGAAACCAGTTTTGAGTTCATTATTTTGCAAATTGTTGTCTGATAAAAAAATATGAGACATATCATAGACCGAAAAATGTACTGGGAAATATGTGTGTGTATGGCACCTGGATAGCCCGTTTGGATCAGACCTGTATACCTCATGCATACTATGGATCTTATAAGGTAATATAGAGATTTTTATTAGTCCTAAGATGGGGTAATATTGGCATACTTCACGGGGTAGTATCAGCATACTTCATGGGGTAATACTAGCATACTTCGTGGGGTTATATCGGCATAATTCATGGAGTAATAATAGCATACCTTGTGAGTTAATAATGGCATACAATACTTGGTAGAGTAATAATGGCATACCTGGTAAGTTAGTAATGGCTTATCTGGTGGGTTAATAATGGCATATCTGGTGGGTTAATAATGGCATACCTGGTGGGTAAATAATGGCATACCTGGTAGGGTAATAATGTCATACCTGGTGGGATAACAACAGCATCAGTTAGATAATGGATTTCTGCTAGCTGGAGCAAAATTAACTGCCCAAGCGATTACTGTTATCAAACTGTCCCATGTTTTAGCCAGGGATTTAAAACATATTTTTGGACAACAGACCACTTCTCCAACCACTTAATCACCCTCTGTACTCAATAGAGGCTCGGAGTCTTTGTGCACGGCCATTCCTAGAAGTATACAACAACAAGCAGGCTGAAATCCTTTTCATCGGTCCATTAGCTCGACAGGACGACTTTTATGTCCCAGAGGTGCAGCTTGACGAGGATCAGGATCACCAGGTAAGCAAGTAAACTGATTGGGAGAGATACTGATTCAGTTGTAGCACAGTCCACGGAGATTTTAAACAGCCATAGTAACTTGTCACAGTCCCTCCCTCCCTCCCTCCCTCCCTCCCTCCCTCCCCAGTGTTGCCTGTCTCCTTGTCATTCTCACATAGGCACTGCTTTG
>JAGKTI010017637.1:0-17159 GCA_018397915.1 Birgus latro
TGAGCTGATTTTAAGATATTCCATTTCTCGTCCTCGTCATCCCCCTCTGAACACAGTAAGATAATGGTGCAACCATCCTACGGTAAGATCAGAACTGCACTGTGTATTCCAGATGCGGCCTGACCAGAGTAAGGTGAAGCTGCATTACGCGTATTGCACTGGCTTTCCAATTATTTAGAAGGAAATGAATAAGAGAGAGGCAATGATGGAAGGAAGCGAGAGAGGGAATGAGAGAAGGGAAGGAAATGACAAGGGAGAATGAAGGAATTTAAGAGAAGAATGGCGGAGAAAATAAGGGAAAGGAGAGAGAGAAATAATAAAGAACGAAGGGAGGAAGGAAAGAAGGAAGAAAGGGAGGGAGAGAGTGAAGGAAGGGAGGGAGGAAATGAGAAAGATAAGGAAGGCGAGAATGATGGAAGGGAGGGAGGAAACAAGGAAGAAAGGGAAGGAATGAATGAAGGAGGGTCAAGAAGGAAAAATGAGAGAAACGAAGAAAGAGAGGGAAGGAGAGAATGAAGGAAGGGAGGGAAGAAGGAAGGAAGGTAAGGTCATGCAGTAAGTCGAGGTAATACAATATGCATGATCCACCAGCTCTGCCCTCCACAGCTTCTCCGCTTCCCTCCACCTTCCCTTCACCTTACTGCACCTGCCCTCCAGTTTTCTCCAACCTCCCTCCTCCACCTTACCTCCACTGCCCTCCACTTCCCTCTACCTCCTTTCCAAATTCCCTCCCCCTCCCTAACATCCTCCCTCCAATCTCCCCTACCTTATCTCCATCTTCCCTCCAGCCTCCCCACCTTCCCTCCAACCTCCCTCCACTTTCCCTCCATTTTATCACCACCTTCTCTCCACTTCACTTTGCTCTCCTCCACTTTCCCTCCACCTCCACTCTTCTTCCACCTCCGTCTTCCCTTCACATCCAGATTTCCTCCACCTCCCTCACATTGCTGAACCTCATCTACCAGCTCCCCCCCTCCACCTTTCCTCAGCGTTCCTCTTTCTTTTACCTCCAGCACTACTCCACGTCTGTCTCTCTATTTACTCCATCTCTCTTCTTCTTCCACGTTGCCTCCACCTCTCCATGTACTCTCCACTTCCCTCCACCCACGCCAGCATCTCTCCACCAGCTCACTGATCTTTACATCATGCTTCACAACCTTTCACCTTACTCACCTTACGTTTCCTCCACTTCCCCAGTCTCTCTCTCTCTCTCTCTGTATGTATGTATGTATATGTGGAGAGAGAGAGAGAGAGAGAGAGAGTAAAATGAAGGTATCAATCGTCGTAATGAAAGAAATAACTGAGTACTACACGGTGCAGTATTTCATTATTTCTCGTCCATTTTTCAGAATTCACAAGACAGCGTAAAAAAAAATCCTCTTTTCCTTTTTTTTTTAAATGATTAAAACGGGTCAGGTCAGAGGCTGGAAACTCAGTCCGATTTTTTTTCTCTCTCTCTGTCCAACACAAGGCATAGACTTGACGGTCTGTTCCCTGAGGCCCATCAGTCCTCTTATGTGACGCGTTTCCTCACATGTCACCACTTCGGCGCCAATGCCTACCGTCCATATTCAGTACATGTCAGGATGGTCTAATTCAGAAGTGGTGTAATGGTATTAGTGGGGGGATACTGATATCATCTGGGTGTGCGTCGCAAAAAAAATCAGCGTGGCTTGTTTTAACGATATTCAGATAATCAGACTGTTCTCTGCGCCAGCCAAGGACCTCACTCGCGTCCGTTCTGACCGTACAGGTAGATTACTTCTCTGTCCACCTGACCACCACTACCGCTAATCGTTTAAATAATTTGACTTTAGTTATGTGTATTTGGGATGGTAGATTAATAAGAAAGGAAGGCATTTAACTCGCTATCGTAGTCGTCGTCGTCGTCTTTCTCATCACTGGCATCATCACCATCATCAGCTTAACTCTGCTGATTCAGAACCAGGAAAAAATATACAAAGTAGAAAAACTTTATGTAGAACAGACAGTAATAAGGTAATAATGTACAAAAACAAATATATGTAATACTTATGAAAGATTTTTTTTTAATGGGCTCTCTTCTTACAAATTAAATGGCGCTAACGGATATTAATTCCATCAGGCTCCTATGACTCACTCAGCTGAATATAATCATCTGGCGTTAGCTGGAACTGAATACTACGGCTTATTATGAGCGCGTCCTTGTCAATATAGCTCATTCTCTTTACTTGGACCTAATTTGTTTCCTGTTGCAGCTCATTTCATGTCAAGTGGCAGAAAAGACTACTGTGGCTCTACATCCTCTCTGTAGCGCTTCTTCGTGACTAGCATCATATTCTAGTGTTAATCTATCGCTGTAACTCAGTATGCACGATAGAGGGATGACATTTTTAGGCCAGTGCAAAGTGAACAGAGTATTGCACTAACACTCCTGCTCTTATGATTCACTCTTTGCCGAATTACACTGTTTGATGTTAGTGGGTATAAATTACTAGAGTTGCTCCGACAATGAGAGTGTTAAGAGATGGGTGAAAAAGAAATGCAAAACCCCAGTCCAAAGTCTGAAAAGCTACATGACACGATCGCACAGGGATAAAATGTGGAAAAGAAAGCTATGTGGGTAGAAAAATTGGGAAAAATGATATATAGTAACAGGAGTCAAGGATTAGAAAAGGGATAATTAGATACAGACAGCGAAATGACTAAGTTTAAAATATAGAAAGATTTGTAGATAGAGCAGATGCTATATATGGTGTGAGGTGGTGAGAAAACAGATATATGAAAATGGTCAATAAGAAAGATGAAAAAACTGTAGAATGATATTAAGATGAACACATGGAAATATAGGTAGTTAAATGACTGTAAATGAATGAATAATTATGTAGGCATAGTCAGTCAAGGGCTTGATAACAATAATTAAGAGGTATGTTTAGAATCAAAGGATTGAAAAGATGAATCATACAGGATGGGATTCAAATAGAACTCCATTAGGAACACACATAACAGTATCAAATCTACTGCGGTGAAAGCTCAGTCGGCTAGAGCAGGCGTGGATGTGGCAGTGGGAGTAGGAGGTGAAAAAAAAATGATGCAGGATAGATACGAATAACGCTGCCTGATGCATCCCCAACACACTGTTATCGCCCGGGAGAGTGGAAGTGCAGTGTTGTTCATGTATAAAGGTCGATACGGAAGATAAGTAAACAGATATCGAGATCCATGTGTAATTCATTATTTGTTGCTAATTAATGAGAGTTACTGTGCTCATATAATGATTGGCAATTCATGGAGTAAATACATGAAAGGCTTCACACACACACACATATCATTCATACCCCTCCACACATATACCTCCAACACACAACTCCAAAACCTCAAATACACAAACACACACTTACTCCTCCCCCCCCAGCACGCACACACACACACACGCACACACACACACACATTCAACCATTCCCCGTCCCTAGTGCACCTGACTCTCCCACTCTCCCGGACATGACTCCCTGACCTTGCCCCCGAGGTCACTGTGTTTGTGTGTACGTATGTATGAAATATGTAGGAGTGTGGGTGAGGGGATGGTATCTATGATTTTGTGTTTGTGTGAATGCGAATCAGGACCAGCATGTGTGTGTGTGTGTGTGTGTGTGTGTGTGTATGTATGTGTGTGTGTGTGTGTGTGTAAGAGAGAGAGAGAGAGAGAGAGAGAGAGAGAGTATGTGTGTGTATGCGTGTGTGTATGTCTCTGTGTGTTTTTCATTTTTATGTGCTTGTTTCCACGTCTCTTTTTATTCTTTTTTCTGTCCCCATAAATATTAAGTTAGTTAAAGCCACAGTGTTCATTTTTCTCTGCCAATAAAAGAAACGTGGAGGTCATACTTGAGATTCACTTTGGCTACATTCAGATGCTCCTATGTTATGGATAAAAATACACACACACGCACACACACACACACACACACACACACATACACACACTCACATACATACATACACACACACACATACACACACATACAGTAATACCACAACACCAGATCTAAGTATGAAATCTCTTACACACCACAATAAAACAGAAGGATATTAGTGCCCAAGCAGTGACGTGTGAAGGTTGCAGGGGATGTGTTTTCTGTTGGTGTATGGTAAATGGACTAGTAAACCTTAGGAACGGGCATTTTAGAGTTTTTCCAGAGTCTAGTGCATATAGGTAAATACACTATAGGTCTTTTACCTTAAACATGGCCCAGATTATCTTCCATTTGTGGCATATTTTACGTAGCTTATAACGGAATATAATAATGCTACAGCTCTAAATAATTTCCATGGCACTCCTTCGTGACTAGGATGATATTCTAGTATTATTCTGTTGTTCAAGAGGGAGAGACGGCAATTTTAGGCCAAGTTAAGGTAAAAAGAGTACAGGGTGCAACAAACAAAACAAAGCAGGATTGAGGAAGTAGTGTTGATTTTACAGAGATTTTTTTTTATATAGTCTAGAAGTTGTAAACCTGTACTGAAGCTGTGTTTATTGAAAGGCGGCAATTTCCTTTTTTATCCTAGTCGAGCCGAACCTGATGGATCTTCACTATAAACACAAACTCTGAATGGTCTGCTAACACCACTCCACTAGAAACTCAACTGCTGGTAACCTATTGCGTTGCGGGGTCGGCTCAGTCTGCTGGTGTGGGAGTGAGTGTGGCAGAAGGATTAGGAAGTGAATAATTGATGAAGGTTAGACACTGACGACGCTGACTGTCCCGTCTCCGCAGCTCACAAGAAATCGCCCGGTGGTGTGGAAGAGGGGCGTTGTATGTGGACCATCTTATATGTGGCTTTAAATTATTCCACTGAAGAGAACTGTTCCAGAGTTGACCAAGCGCACATATGAAGCCCTATACTTCTTTCATCTTAACTTGGTCCAGATTTTCATCCTTACTTACCGTGATTCCCATGATTCAGTGGCAGAAGGACTACTAAACCTATTCATTCCGAAGCATTTTTTTCATGATTACAGTTGCATTATCTTCTCGTAGTAATCTCCCATAGACTTAAGCGACTTTAATGAAGCCACACCACACCACACCACACAAAATCACCCTCCCACACCACACAACACAAAATCACCTCCCACACCACACAACACAAAAACACCCTCCCACACCTCTCAACACAGAATCACCCTCCCACACCACACAACACAGAATCACCCCCCCACACCATACTACACCACACAACACAAAATCACCCTCCCACACCATACTACACCACAAGAAACCACCTTCCCACACCACACCACACAAAATCACCCTCACACACCACACATCACATAAACCGACCTTCCCACACCACACCACACCACACAAAATCACCCTCCCACACCACACCACACAAAATCACCCTCCCACCCACACCACACAAAATCACCCTCCCACACCACACCACATCAAGAGCATTAACCGAGAAGCCCTGAAGTTCCAGCATCTAGTAATTTTGCGCTTGTTTGTCCTTCAGCTTTCTCTCCAACACAGCATCGTCTCAAGTAGGTGAAATAAGGTAACAGTAGATAATATGCAGTCGAAAAGTTAATTCCCTCCTCTGAATCGCATGGTCTCCTAATCAAGTCTGACCATAACAAGTCCTGCCTTTGAGTTATGGGGCCTTACCGCCTCATATACCGTAACACCTTCTCCGGGGCGATTACTTCTGCATATTTCATCTCAGTATCGTTTGGTATGTTGAACGAAGCTATGTCGATACTTTCCATATTTAAATTGCTTTCATCATAATATCAAGGCACTGTAAACAAAATAAATCGACTAGGTGGGGATGTTACGAGAACTCAAAAGGTACGAGATCGATATTATAACTCTCCAAGAAAACACAGTTTAATATAAAGGCGCCATAGCTAAAATAAATAGGTGACGAATAGGTGTTACGAATTACGGGTATGATAATATGCAGGGAGTAATAGACAAACAAAAAGGTGAACTAAAATGCAATACAATATAAATGCGTAATATCCAGAATAAATCGATGAGAAATAGGTGTTGAGAAATACAGGTAAGATAATATGCAGGGAGTAATAGGCAAAACAAATCGGTGAAGTGAAGGTGTTACTAGATCAGGGAACAGAGACGGAGTGGAAGTGGGAATGTGCGAGCTTTGGTGAGGCATTTGTACTTTGCGGGGAGAGGCATGCAAGGTGTGGTGGGAGAGAGAGTGCTGGCAGGTGTAATAGAGGTAAAAAGAAGGAGTGTGGTGTAGTGCTGTGTGTGTGTGTGTGTATGTGTGTGTGTGTGTGTGTGTGTGTATGTGTGTGTGTGTGTGTAAGAGAGAGAGAGAAAAAAAATTGCAACATTAAAGAATGACGAGTGCTTCAGCCTTTCACTAGATATAATTTTTTCTCGACTGAATAAAATCATCTGATGTTTCTCAGAATATTTTCTCTTAGTGTGCCTCTGTCTCAGGGAGGATTTATCAGAAGAAAACCACCTTCATTGTCATCGTCTTTATTGCTGTCTTCATCACCAGTATCGTCGCTTCCATCATCGTCATCGCCAGTCATCGTCATTCGTCACCCCAGCTCACTTCCTTTCCCCCCTCCAGTCTCAGTTCAGGCAGTCTCTCCAGTCAAAAGCTCTATCAGTTACATAGTTATCTGTCCTCTCTCATCCACTCACCTCTCTATCTAATTTTCCCGCCTTTGCTCTCCACTCCCTCCCTCTCCACTTACTGCATCTCCATTCCTACTCGTTTCCCTCTGTCTCCATTTCTCCTACCCCAGTCATCCCTCCCTCCCTTCCCACTCCAACCTCTATCACTCCTTCCTCATTCCTTCTACCCATTCTCCTCCCCACATCGCTTCCTCTCCATTGTCCTCACTTGTTCTCCTTCCTCCCCACTCCTCTCCTCTTCTCTTCATTCCTTCACTAACCTTACCATTCCTCCATTTCAGTCCCCATCAGTTATTTATCAATCTACACCGCTTCCCTCTCTCACCCATCCATTCCTTCTTATATCTGTAACCCTTCTCTCCCTTCCCTTCCCTCACGCTTACTCCTCCCTCCCCTGCTCTATCTTCTCTTTCGCTCTTCCTCTTCTTCCCAATCCCTCCCTCCTGTCCCTTCCCTGCTTTCTCTCTCACCCCTCCTTCCTTCCTTTTTCGCGCCCCAATCCCAACTCTCTCCCTCTTCCCCCACTTCATTCTCACTTTAGGTTAATCTTCATATCACATCATTTATTCTTCTCCATTTCTCCCCTGCCTTTTTCGTCCATCCCTCTCCCCCTTTCTATACGTCCCCCTTTTATCTCCCTCCCTTCTCCCCGCCCCTCCTAATCTCCCAGCCCAACTCTTCCCCCTCTCTCCATTCCCCCTTTTTGTTCCCTTTCTTCCTTTACCCTCCTGTCTCCATTTATCCGTTCCTTTTCCGCTCCATTTACCCTCCCCATCTCCAACCCTTCAACCCTTTCCCTTCCCTCTCCACTTTCCCCTTCATCTCCCTCCACTTTTCGTCTTCCGTTTCCTTTCCCTCTCCTTTCTTCCTCTCCCCTCCCTCCCTTTCCTTCTCCTCCCTGCACCTTCTTTCCCCAACTCCGCCTTCTCTCTCCCCTCTTCAACACAGTCTCTACACTCCAACACCCCGTCAATAATTCCTCTTCCCATTTCCACTCCTTCCTCTCTCTTATTTCCCCTCTTTCTGCCCTCTTACCTCTTTTCCTCTTACCATTTTTCTTCCTCTTCTATTTCCCTGTACCTTCCCCCTCTTCACCCTCTCATTTTAATTCCCTCCAACCTCTCTCCTCCTCTTCCCTCTTCTCTCACTTCCACTTCCCCTCTCTCTCCCTATTTCCTTTTTCCCCTCGTTCTCCTTCCATTCCCTTGTTTGTCCCTTTCTCCCTCTCCTCTTTATATCCCTCTTTCTTCCCCTCCCCTCACCATTTCCATTTAAAGCCATTACTCCACTATGCCTCCCAGATTAACGATTCATGTACTCATTTCCCCTTCCCGCCTTCACCCCTCTCCTCTGTACCTCCCTCTTCACCCCTTCAGCTTCGCCCTTCACCCCTACACCCACACCCCTCTTCACTTACTCACCCTTCACCCACTTCCCTCTTCACCTACTTTCCCTTCACCCATTTCCCTCTTCAACCTTCACCCCTTTTCTCCTCCCCATTGACGACTCCATCTTTACTCCCCTATTTTTCCCCTCTCTTCTGCATACCTTACATTCCATCCTCTTCCCCCTTCACATTTCCTCACTTCATACCTTTCCCATTCACTCCTTCCTCCTCCCTTGCACCCCTTTCCATTCCCCCCTTTCTCCCACACTCCTCCCTCTCCTCAACGCTCCTTCTCATCACCTCTCCCCCTCGTTCCACCTCGTCTTACCGGCTTTTCCCCCTTCTCCTTTTCACTCCTCTTCATCCTCCGTGTCCCATTTACCCTTTTCCTTCTTTCTCATCTCATCCCCTTTACCTTCTCATTTGTTTCCCTTTCCCTATTCTCTCCTTTCCATCCCCATGACAAGGCAGTCTCTCAATTTAAAAATCTAATAAATCCCCTTCTCCTTCACTCACCTTCTCTCCTTTTCCCCTCTTTCTCCCCTCACCCTCTTTCTCCTGTCTCCCTCATTCTCCCCTCTCCCTCATTCTCCCTTCTCCCTCATTTTCTCCTTTTCACCATTCCCCTCTTTCTCCCATTCTTCCCTCTCGCTCTCTTTCTCCTCTCTCCCCCAGTCTCCTCTCCCCCTCATTCTCCCCTCTCCTTCATTCTCCCCTCTCCCTGTTCTCCCCCATCCACTCTTCCCCATCCCGTTCCCCCACCGTACCCCATCAATCGTACACCTAACCTCACCATTTCTTCGCCCAAGCACTCCATCAATATTTCCTACACCCGCTCCCACTCTCCCCTCCTCCCTCTTCGCTGTTTCGTTTCTCCAGCTTCCCCCTCCCTTTCCTCACCCCATTCCCCTGCCCCCTTTTCTTTTTGCTCGTTCTTTCCTTCCCTTCTCCACTTTTCCCGCTTTCTTCCCTCTCACCATATCCCATCCCCTTCCCCTACACCTTCTTTTCTTTTCCCCGTTCCCTTTCCCTTCCTATTTCCTTTGCCCATTTCCATCTACACTCCCAGTTCCCTTCCTTTCCTCCCCTCCTCCTTTTCTCCTCTCCCTTCCTCCCTCCTCCTCCTCTCCTATTGTTTCCCCCCCCCCCCCCCTCTCTCGCTCCAACATAAACCAGCACCAGTTGAAACAAAATAACAGACCTACTACACTTTGTTCACTTTAACTGGACCTAAAATTGCCATCTCTCCACCTAGATTACCGAGTTGTGGCGATAGATTAACACTAGAAAACGGTGCTAGTCACGAAGGAGAACTGTGGAAATGACATAGAGCCGTAGTATTCTCTTTTTTCTGTCACTGAGCTGCGTGAAATAAGCTGAAAAAGACAATAATCTGGGCCAAGTTAAAATGAATGAAGTATAGTCCCTTCCAGGTTGTTAGTGGTTGGATTAAAACTAAGGCAACTTCCGTGAGTCGAAGGCAAGGATAGTAAACCAGAAACCAGGAATTCACTAACATAATTTTTCCACTCTGAAATCTTTCTCCCCTTCCCTCTGTCTCCTCACACATATCTTTCATCTTCTCCTTCTTCTCCTTTTCTCTGTTCCCTCCCTCTCTCGCCCCCCGCCTCTCCCAGTTTCTCCCTCTCATTTCTCCCCCTCCTTTGCTCCTTTCATTCCTAATTTAACCACAAAATTCCTCTACTTTAACGCTCCATCAGGTACTCGTCTACCTTCTCCAACTCCTACTCCTCCCACCGCTAACCCCTCATCCTCCCTCCTCACTCACCCTTCCTTCTACTCCCTCCCTCATCCCCTTCCCTTTTGACCTGCCCCTACTCCTCCTCCTCCACTTTACCTCATATCGTCACTCCCACTAACTTCTATTCCCCGACCTTCTCACTCCCTTCTGTTACCCTCCTTCCCCACTTCCCTCTCTCTTACATACCTCACTCACTTTCCTTTCTCTTCCTCCTGCCTCACAACTTCCATTTTCCCTCTCCCTCCAACTCCCTGACTTCCCCATTCTGCCTTACCACTCCCACCCACACTTCCCCCACGCTCACTTAGCCTCATTCTTCCACCCCAACACACCATCAATTATTCATCTACCTATTCCCCCCTCTTCTCTCCCTGACTTCCTTCTTCCTATCCCCTCCCCCAGTTCTCTTTCTTCCCCTTCCTGTCCCTTCTCTCCCTCTTTTTCCCCTCTCTTCCTACCTTCTCATCCGTTCTCCTCTTTTCCTGTCCTTCCTTCCTAATCCTTTCTTTTCTCCACTTCTTCTTCTCCCCCTCCCCCTTTTCCTTTTCCCTCTTCTTCTTATCTTTCTTTCTCCCCTCGCCCTCTTTCTTCCTTCGTCCTACTTCTCCCTTCCTTCCCCTCCTCCCTTCCCCCTCCGTCTCCTTAACTTCTTGTTTATCTTTTCCCTGTTCCTCTTTATCCCCTCCTTCATCCCCTCCCTTACCCCCTCCTCACCCTCTTCCCTCTCTTCCCATTTTCCTCCTTTCCTCCTCTCCCTTCCTTTCCCCCTTGTTCTCTTTTCCTCTTCTCCTTTTCTCCTCACTCATGTGTCATTACCTCCATCCACCCAATAACTTCTCCACCTCCTTTAACTCCACCCCACCTATCACACCACTACCTAATATCACCACTCTATTTTTAACACCCTAGCAGTTATTTTTTTTCCTACCCATCCTTCCCTCAGTTAACCTCCCCTTCCATCCCCTTACCCTCTGTGCTTCCTCCCCCATTCCTGCTTTAATACCACCTCTACTCCAACACTTTATCAATAATTCGTCTACTCATTCATCCCCTACCCTCGTCTTCCCCTTCATCCTTCCTCTCCCTTTTCTTCCCCTACCTCTCATCCCCCCCTCCCATCCTCATGTTAGCATCATCTCTCCACTTCATCGGTCTACTCATCTTCCCTCCTCCACATCCTCACACTTTTCCCCCATTCCCTTCCACCCTTTCACTTCCCTCTTTCCCCTACCTTTCCCACTTCAGCAAAATCCCTCCACTTCAGCACTCCGACAATAATTTCTCTGCAACACTTCATCTCTTGCCCCTTGTACTGCTTCCCCCACTTCCTCCTCTTCTTCCTCATTTCCACTTCTTCCACTTTTTCTCCACTCTCACTTCTCCCACTTCTACTGTTCCCCCACTTCTCCCTCTTCTTCCTCATTCCCACTTCCTCCACTACTTCTCCACTGCCACTTCTCCCCCACTGCCACTTCTTTCTCTTCCCACTTCACTTTTCCCTCTCCATTTTAGTAAGGTTTCGCCACAGCATATCAGTAATTCCACGATGCGCCTTTCTTCCCCTACTTATGCTCTCCTCTTCCCTCTTTCTCCACACCACTCCTTTCTCCTCCTCCCCTCACTCCACCCCTTCTTCCCCACATTAGATTACTCTTTCTCAAACACATAGCCATTATTTCGTCCACCATTTCCCCACTCTCCTCTCCTTTCCCTTCCTCTCTCCGTCCTCTCTTCTTCCCCACTCTTCTCTTCCTTCTCTCCATATCCACTTAATCGCCACTGACGCACCTCACTCGTCCATTCATCACCCCGTTTCCTTTCCCCCTCCGCTCCTTCCCCCTCCTTCTCTCTCCTTTTCACCTCCTTCCCTTTCCCACCATCTCCACTTAAGCACAATCTCTCCACTTCACCACCCTATCTATAACATTCTCCACCAAACTCCCCTCTCCCTTTCCCTCTTCCTCACCTCCTCTTCCTTCCTCTCCTCCTCCCTCTTCCTCTCATCCTACCTCTTCCTCTCCTCTTTCTTCCTCTCCTCCTCCCTCTTCCCCTTCTCCTCCCTCTTCCTCTCCTCCTCTTTCTTCCTGTCCTCTTCCCTCTTCCTCTCCTCCCCACTAACCCTCCCTCCTCCCCACTTCCACCCCATCATCCAAACTTCAGATCAATCTCTCCACCTTAACACTCAATCAATACTTCTTATACTATACTCTTCTCCCCCTCCCCCTCATCCCCTTACCATCCTATTCCCCTTACCATTTCCCCTTCCCCTAATCCCCCGTCCATCCCACTCCCCTTGCCACCCCCTTCCTCTCTCGCTCCCTCCCCAACTATCACGACCTCTCACTTTCTATCTATCTGTTTATCTATCTTACCCATTTCACCCCCTTCATCACTTCACAATCATCCACTCTGTCATCCTTTCAATAAATTTTCTACCCTTCGTCCCCTCCCTGCTTTTCTCAATCCCCTCCCCTCCTTCCCCTCCCCACCCGCCCCTCCTTACCACTCCTCCCCTTCCTCTTTTCTTTATCCACTTACTACCCTTTCCCCTCCTCCCTATTTTCCCCACTTCACACCTCAGTTCATTTCCTCTCTCCTTCCTCTTTTCTTCCCTCTCTTTTCCCTCATTTTCGCCTTTCCCTTCTTTCCCATCTCTCTTCCCATCATTTTCCTCCCTCTCTCCCTCATGCTCTCCTGTCTCTAGTTTTCCTTTCCCCTTCCTATTTCCCTCCCCTGAGTTCTCTCTTGATCCTCTTTCCTCCTCACCTTCTTCTCCCTCCCTTTTTCCTTTTCTCCTCTCCTCTCCTCCCCCCTCTCCTTCCCTTATCCTCTCCTTTCCCTTCTTCTCTCCTTTCCCTTCTTCTCTCCTTCTACTTCAGTTGTCTCCTTCCGTTTCCCCTCCTTGTCCCCTCTCCTCTTCCTATCTTCTCCTATCACATTCCTTTTCCCTCCCTCTCTTTCTCTGCCTTTCTTAACCTCTCCTTTCTCCCTCTTCTCTACCCTCTCCCTTTCTTGTCTCTTGCCCCCCCTCTTCTCCCCTCTCCCTCCTTCTCCCTCTCTCCCCAAGCTATCAGTCTCCCAAACACACCAATTCACGACACCAGAAGTTCCGCCTAAGTGTCTTGACTTTTACCTTCACTCCTTATCTTTTAACTCTAGTTCTTATTTCTCTGCTGTTTTCTTTTCTGATTTTTCTGTGTCTCTTTTATTGCAGTGTTGATGTTTTAGCTTTTTCCTTTTTATTTTATTTGTTTTATTTCTTATTTGCCTCTTCTTGTTTCCATTTTCTTTATTGTATCTTGATTTAATTTTTCTTTCCGGTTTTCATTCAACTTTTTTTTCATTTCTTTAACTTTTATTTCACCGATTTCCTATTTTTTTGTAATTTTTGCCTTTAACTCTTGAATATTTCATAGCTTTATTTATGTTATATTCGTCGTATATTTTTTTCTTATTTATGCTGTTTTTTTCCCTTTTTAGCTCCTCTTTTTTTTTTTTCTTCCCAGTTTTAAGTTTTATTTTTGTTTTTTTTTTTTTTTTGTATTCAGATGTGTAGGTTCATTAGCTTTTTTTTCTTTTTTGCTTATATATGGGTTTAATTTAATGTTTTATCATTTCTCCTAATTATGTTTCACACTTTTTATTTATTTGCGTTCCTATTCTTTTTTTTTTTTTTTACTTTTCCCTTTCTCTGCTTTCTTCAAAATTTATTCTTTTTTTCTCTTTCAGTTATTCTTTATAGTTTTATTTTTGCTGTGTTTATTATTTCAGTTATTCTTTATAGTTTTATTTTTGCTGTGTTTATTATTTCTTCTTTCGTTGTTTTGTTCTGTTGTCGGTCCATTTTCTTTATATTTTCTCTACATTCTCTCTTCATTTTGTTTTTCTTTTATATATTTTTTTTCTTTTAGCTGTGTTTGTTTCTAGGATTTTTTTTCCCCATCAGATACTTTTGTGTATTTTTAGCCTTTATTTTTTTCTTATTTTTGAAACTTTTATGTTGGCCGTTCCTGACTTCTATCATACTCTCTTTTGCTTCTTCCTTCGTTTTCCTCTTTGTTCCTGCTCTGTTTCCTTCATTTTTTTTTAGCTGTTTAGCCTAGGTCTGTTTTTTTTCAATTTTTTTTCTCTTTTCCTTAGCTTTTCTCTTCCTCTCTTCTTCTCTTTCCCATTGTGTGATGTGTCCAATTTCTTATTTTTTTCCCCCTTTTTTCATGCCCTAACGCCCTATTTTATTTTTTTATTTTTTTCTGTCCTTCACTAATTATGTTCAGTATTTCTGCCTTCCTTGCTCACTAAACAATTCTCTTTTTCACATGCCTTCTTCCTCTGTATTTGGTGCACGTTTTTCTTGCCTGATTTACGCCATATGTTCTTAAAATTTTCATTAGGATCTTTATTTTATTCTTGACTCCTTCAATATGGTGATGCATGTTTTTTTTAGCTTGTTCTTTCCATATCCAGAAAATTTTATGAAACTGAGGAGGGCCTTCTAGTTCTTCGGAGGTTAATGGAGACTATTCAGTACCTCCAGTCTGAAAAATTTGCCAAAAAATTAGATAGATAGCTCCATATATAGACAAACAGATGCATAAATAGATAGAGAGATAGACAGATAGAAAAAAGATAAATAAATAAATAGATAAATAAAGATCATCTGGAGATAGCAAGAATACACCATTATATTACGTCAATGTAGTGAAGGGTTAAGGGTTTGGTAGTACTTAGGATTAGACGTAGAATTTTCAGTACACTTAATATACTCCTTGAGAAATGACCTAAGAATACACAGTAGCATAAGTACACACTTGAGTATATGTTCGCCGACACTTCTCTCCTGGGTGTAGCAATGGAAAGTGATTCACGGATTAATTTGACTTTTTTTACGTGATAGTATGACACAGCAAGGGAGTATGAGATGGAAGGATACTCTATCGTTTTAGGAGGAATTAGATATGGAGAAGGGTGAACACAATGGTGAGGCGGATTGCTGGAAGTGAATATACGTAATTATACAGTACTTACAGACATATAGACCACACACACATACACACGCACACACACATTTACACACTCATTACAGTAGTTATGGTTTGCTCACTTCACGTCATTTAATTGTACACACACACACACACACACACACACACACACACACACACACACACACACACACACACACACACACACTCCCCTCTTCTCCCTCTCTGTTTCCCTTCTCTGTCCCTCTTTCTCCAGTTCCTCCATTTTACAAAACCCATCTCTTCCCATTACTACACCCTCTTCCTCCCTGCTTTCCTCTCCCCTCCTCTGTCCTCCCTCCCCCTCCTCCAAGTCCCGGCTCTTTCCCTAATCTTCCCATATCCATTATTTTTCTCCCCCACCTTCCCCCTTTCCTGTTCCCCTCCTCCTCCACCTCCCCCATTCTGCCTCTGTTCCCTGCCTTGCCTTCCGTTCCCTCCTGCCTCTACATTTTCTGCCTCACCACCTCTTCCACTCCTTCCCTTTCTCCCTTCCCCCTCTTTATCCATCCACTCTTCTCCCACTATCCACTTCTTTTCACTGCCACACCTCGCCTTCCCTCCTGTTTGTCCCTCTTCTGCCCCACCACCTCTCCCTTTCCAGTCTCTTTTCCCCCAGCTCCCCACCTCCTCTCCCTTCCCTAAGCTCTCCTCCTCCTCTCCCTTTCCGCTACCCACTTCCTTCTCCCCATTGACCCACTTACGGCAGACATTTCTTGCACTTACGAGCGAAGTATTTGGAGCAATGTAAGACTGTTTCAATGGATATACTTACACTAGAAGCCAACTTATACATATACACGCGCCTGGAATACACACAGCGCATTAATTCGCACGTTATTTGAATACATAAAGGACACATATATACATTCTGGTGCCTAATATGCACATATAGAATAAATTAAATAGAGTCTCATGTTACTTGAATACCATGATGTCCTTGTTTCCATACTTCTGGCTATCTCACAGGCACACTTTCAGTAGCTTAAGGGAATATCATCTAGTAAAAGAGGTAATGAGGCCCACATTTAACCCTTCCTGTCCAAAAAAGATCTCTTCTAAGCTAATTAAAAATGTCTGGTTATGTCAAAACACAAAATAAAAAATTATATTCATATTGAAGGAATTAATCTGTTCAGTTCAAGGACGTTCTTTATGTCGTATACTTGCTGTCTCCAGGAGGCTTTGTTCATAATGAGAGGCTTATCGACCTAGAGGGCTGACTTGGAGCCCTATTCAGCCTCTTCGACACTAAACTTGAACATGATTGATGGATAATTTCGTCTGGTAGTGTCCTTATGAAGATGAGAAATAAGTTGATTAATTGACGGCAGTGACCCAGCCAGTAAGAGAGGTCATTGCTAACGTGAATTAAAATGCCTTATAACACCTAAAATTAAATGGTCGTCGTGGTGATATAATTTCTCTTTTGGTGTCATTCGATGCTCTTCAGGATAAGAAATTCTCACGTCCTGAAGGAGTATGTGAAAGGTGTCTATAAAATCCCTCCAGTTCCAAAAGCATCTCCTGATCCGACTAGCCTCTCCACTGTGTGTGTGTGTGTGTGTGTGTGTGTGTGTGTGTGTGTTTCACTTTACCAATGCTGTTTCCAGATAATTATGTTAAGCTCGAGATACTTGTGGAATTAGAGGAGTTAGGTGTAGTAGCTTCTGTTATCTCTTTCATTATAGAGTTGCATTTCCAAACACAACTACAGTATATCATCTGTAGGAAGTAAATGTGTCTCAAGAATCACATTATCGGATGAAAGTAGATAAAATCGTGTGGTGGTAGCAAGACTATAATTTCACATGTCATCGTAGTGAAGAAGATAAAAACCGCCGAGTCTCGAAGCTTCGCCTATTCAAAACTCAGAAACGAAACTTTACTCCACATTTGGCTTGAGTTTTTTTTCCCCCCCGGCTACTAACTTTTTCCATGACATTAGAGATTGATAAGTTGGAGGGATGGAGTTCTTTCCTTCCTTCCTTCCTTCCTTCCTTCTTTCTGTCCTTCCTTCCTTCCTTTAGCTTCTCAGCCACGTTCACGCCCTTTTTAGTTTTTCGTCGTTAAATAGATAGATAAATATAAATAGATAAATAAATAGACGCTTTGTAGTAAGTGATAAGAAAGTTTTAAGTGTAACGAAGAATTTTTGCCCAAGGAATAGTGCATGTGTGGGCGAGTGGGTAGGGAGACGGGTGACGGAGGTAATGGTGGTGTAGGTAATGGTGGTGTTGGTAATGGTGGTGTAGGTAGTGGTGGTGTAGGTAATGGTGGTGTAGGTAATGGTGGTGTTGGTAATGGTGGTGTAGGTAGTGGTGGTGTAGGCAATG
>JAGKTI010017638.1:0-18351 GCA_018397915.1 Birgus latro
TCAGACAGTTGATGTAAAAAGGCATAAGGAATACCATCACAACAGGAGAGGAATCATGGCACCATGTCAGAGCTGCCTGGAATTCAGATACTGAAAATGGAACATTGCCCCAGAAGAGGCAAAACTGAGTTCATGAGACTCTAGGCGCTGAAGGTGGCAAGCCGAAGGCGTATCTGCATCCTTCTGTAACACACTGGCAAAACGATCGACAAGCAACTCCGCAATAGTGAAAGGATCAGCCACAGTTCCACCTACTGCAGATAAAACAGGAGGGGAAGGAACAGTAAATTTTCCTAAAATTTTCCTTTCTCAGTTCCACACCAGAGCGATGGAAGTCCTCGAATTGATGGATGAAACATAACCCTTCCAGGGTGGACACCTGGCCTCCTTTAAAACCTGCCTCATATGAGCTCGTGCCCTCTGATTAGCCATCAAATACTGAGGATCCCCATAGTGATGATGAAGTGGAAAGAAGGCAACTCATTTGGCTTTCACTGCAGAGCTGCACTCAGAATTCCACCAAGGAACCGGATCCTCGTTCTTGGAATAGATAAAAGGGGTGCTGAATGCAACAAGTCATTGAAATATGACACTACCTTAGTAAGACAGCCAAACTCATTGACAGAAAAGGAAGTGGAACTTAATTTCCTGAAAAGTGGCCACTCAGCCTCATCCCGAAGCCAGCGAGGAAGACATGGCTGAGGTCCACCTGCAATTGCAGTTAACCCGCCGAGTCCCAACGACGTACAATGCACGTTGCCACTTTTTTCCACGGACAGACACAACGACGTGCATGGTACCAGTCCCGACCAGTTTTTTACCCAGTCTACCCCTACGTCCCGACCGATCTTCGACTTTTTGTTTTTTGGCTGAAACCTTCACTTTTGGTGAGAAACATCGAAAATTCATAGAGAAATCGCGATCGTGAGGTAAAAAATGTTGATACAGGTGTCACTCAACCTTACATTTTCCTTCTTTTTCAGGGTACCTGGCTAAAGAAAACGAACTAAGGAAGGGTTAACTAATTCAAGCCACTTTAAATTATGTATTTATTTCATTAATTTGGTACGAATTTATGAGTAGTACAAGTCTATACTGGTTTTCACACAATAATATAGGCATTTATAAGTATTGTTCACTCACCCAAAACCCCAGTATATGGCACCTTCCTTTATGACATTACCATCTCATCACTTCTGTGTGTTTCTACCTCAAGCTTCTTTGTTTCTTTGTCCTCCACCTCAGGAATCACTTTCACCGTGAATTTCGTCATTGGAGAGACCGTGGGGCAACATACCTTTTATTGGCTATGTTACAGCTAACAGATGAATTGGCCAGTGTGGGGGGAGGGGGGGAAGGGGGGTTTAGGTGGGGCCAGGCAGTATCCCCGCTTGACAGCAGGTAGAGGAAGGTCTCCCACATATGCCTACCAAAAATCACCCGCGAATGTTGAATAATGTGCACACAATGGGCCTTGCAATTGCGTGACGTACGATGCACGTTGTTGGGTCTGTCCGCGGAGAAAAGTAGCGACGTGCATCGTACGTCGGTGGGGCTCGGCGGGTTAAGAGTAACGGAAAATGTTTGCTGCAATAAAGATCTGGTAACACATCCCAGGTAAAATCTAAAACGGCATCAGCTGAGCATTTGTACAAATCAACTGCAGTAAAAGTTCCGGTCTGGCTATGGAAATAAGTCATTTTATCGGAGATGAAAATGCTCAACTCCTCATCTTCCACTAAAGAGGCCAGCATTACTCCCAAAGGGTTGGCCTCACTGTTTCCCCATAGTGGATGGTGATGATTCATATCTCCTGGTAAAGGAAGGGGAGAAGGAAGGCCACGTATAAGGCATTCCAGATCCCCCCTTTCAACAGTAGCACCAGGAGGAAGATGAAGACTGCAAACTGTATACTGGCAACATAAAAACAATCGGACAGCAACAGCCTGCAGGGGAGTGGAGATGTCCAGATGACTGTATGGAATATTCTGGTGAAGGAAGATAGCAGCACTTCCATGACGACCTTGGCCCGACACAGTATCAGAATAAAAGGCGTGGTAGCCAGAAGGACTGGAAGGAACAGCATCTTCTACCATGGTCTCCTGGATGCACATGCACAGAGTAAATATTGTTGAGAAAGAAGATGAAGATGATGATACAGTTCCTCACAGTTAGCACGTAAACCCCAACAATTCCACTGGATGATAGAACACATAATGGAGGGATGATGATTAAGTGCGGGACTGTACACCTGACAAGCGAGTGGGTTTGGACTGATGCTTATGAAAGCCCTTCAGAGGAGCCTGCCCAGCACCAGAAACCTGCACCCTCTGTCGAACATCCGAAGGCAAACGTGAGGACAAAGAAATAAGTTTTACAACATTCCTTCTTGGAGCGGGCATACCAGTTTGTTTGGAAGGCGGCTTGGGGGTCGCCTTTGGAGATGTATGATGGCCAGTGCCCCCACCAGAAGCCCCAGAAGTGGAAGTAGAGTCCACAAGACTCGATCTGAAGCACCAATTAGCTGTCTAACAACATCCCCAGTTGAGGACCGGACTAGAGGTGAACCATCAGCTTCAGCTGTCACCTGGCTAGATCCCTCAGCCTGCTGGACAGAGGGAACAGGAGAGGTGTCGACAGAAAGGTCAACAGCAGAGACCGTAGGTGGCCAGTCTTCAAGCTCAGAGGACTCTGATGAACAACGGTGATGTTTGCCAGGTACAGATGGAGCTTCGGGCATAATGGATAAGACAGAAGAAGGAGTCCGGTCAATGTGGACATCTGCCACTACCACAGAAGTGTGCAAGCCGTCAGCCACCGAAATGTGGGTTGAATGATTGATTGATTGACTGATTGATTGAACACATGGCACCGCAACAACAAGGTCATATGGTGCCATAAGAGGAAAAATATAGGCAATAGAACAAAAAAACATTAAACAAGCAATAACTCCATCTTAAAAACTAGACATCAAAGTAAAAACAATGCAATCATAAAAGGTGAAGGAGGCCAGCCTCCTTCAGAAATAAAAACACATCGTCTCCAGGGGTACGAGGCTCTCCCCCAAGCATCAAAGAGAGACAGTAAATACCACCCTTCCCTCAGAGCCTCAGTAGCAGCCTCCGATGTAAGTCGCCCAAACTGGGACACTCAACCAGCAAGTGTTTGACAGAAAGGGGAACCAAACAGTCAACACAGAAAGGCTGCATACCTGCACACATGAGGAACTCATGTGTGCGCCTGGTATGTCCAATGCAAAGGCGAGCCAGAACAGTAACTTATTGGGCATTGTAGGGCAAACTGTCTGAGAGACGAACTTGGTGACTTCCTTTAGCTTGTTGACAGGAACGCTATCCCACCGCAACTGCCAACAAGCACGAACAGCAGACAATAACGGAGCACGTAAATCAGTAGCAGGTAGGGGACAAGGAGCATGCACAGGTCGCAAAGCCACAGCCTTAGCTAGTGCATCTACCCTTTCATCACCTATGACACCAACATGTGTGGGAACCCACCAGAAAACCACTCTCTTCCCCCGACGACGAATGAGGAACAGCCATTCCAGAATAGCTATGCCATTAGGATGGGAAGAGTTAAAAGAGTCCAGGGCCAAAGGTGTCCCTTGAAAGTTGCTAAAAATAGTAAAATAATTGCCATGGTGAACAAACACCAACTTCAGAGCTAAAAGATTGCTGACAACTCTGCAGTAAAAACTGAGGCAGCCAAAGGAAGGCTACCTCCATTGCTAAAACTGGGAAACACAACTCCAAAACCAATACCAAAGGCAGATTTAGAGCCATCAGTATACACAGGCAAAGAACCACCATGACTAGAAGAAAGTTCTAAAATTAACTGTAAAAGAGCCTGAGCAGCGAAAGAATCTTTTGAGTCTGCAAAAAATCTACAGAAAGTTACCTTGGGCAAGATCCATGGCGCAACCCTCGGGATCCGAACTGGACTGACAGGTACTGCCAAAAAAACAAACTCCTTCATGATATCCAGAACCCTATAGCTAAACGGACGAGGCATGTGAGGGTGTCTACTATAATACAAAAAACAAGACCGTTTCTTCACACTCACAGACAAGTGAGTCTGGAAGGCAACGAATCTAGAGCCAGCACTGTGCTGCAACAGACCGATGCAGTAAATCTAAGGGAGGCACACCAGCTTCCACCAACAAGCTGGGAATCGGAGATGACCGAAAAGCCCCAGTTGCAAGGGAAAGACCAGCATGATAAACAGCATCAAAAGTTTTTAGTCTGGACTCTGTGGCAGAGAAGTAGACCTCGCAGCCATATGAGAGCTTGGAGGTTACAAAAACCTGAAACAAATGCAAGTGTCCTCCAGTCAGCACCCCAAGAGGTATGGGACAGAACCGTCAGTAGACTGAGAGCCTTGATACATGATGCTTTAAGATTTGCCAAGTGTAAAACCCGAGTCAAACGGCAGTCAAACGTCAGGCCCAAGAATTTCGTCTCTGCCACACAACGGACTCTTCTGCCACAAAGTTGGAGATCAGGGTCCAGGTGTACCCTTCTCATCCTACAAAAGTGCATAGCCACAGTCTTAGATGGGGAAAACCGAAAACCCTTGGAAATGGCCCAGGCAGAAATCTTGCCAAGGCAAGTTGCATGCTCCGCTCAATAGCAGACATGCGGGAGCCAGAAAACCACATAGCTAAGTCATCCACAAAAAGGATGAGGATACCCCAGCAGGCACAGTGTTGAGAATATTACTGACGGTCACTGCAAACCGAGAAACATTTTGGACATTCCCCTGTGGGACACCTTCCTCCTGGCACAGTGGTGCAGACAGGTAGAACCTTCTCTGCGCCACTGTGCCAGGAAGAAGAAGTCTCCAAGCAACACAGGCAGGTGACCACATAAACCAAAGGCATGAAGTTGTTGGAGGATACCATGGCGCCAGGCTGTGTCATAAGCCTTGTCAGGGTCAAAGAACACAGCCACAAGATGTTGCTTAGAGGCAAAAGGTTCACAGCTTGATGCCTCGAGCCTCATAAGGTTGTCTGAAGTACACCGTAATTTATGGAAGCCACTCTGGGAAGGAGAGAGAAAGCAACCCTTCTCCAGAAACCACACAAGCCTGACACTGACAGTCTTTTCAAACAGCTTGCACACGCACGATGTTAAACAAACAGGACGATAGTTAGAGATATGTGAATGGTCATTACCAGGCTTGGGAATGGGGAGGACAACATCCAACTTCCAACTCTTAGGAATAGAACCCTCACTCTAAAACATGTTAAAAAGGTCCAATAAAAACTGTAAAGGGTCAGTCGGCAGATGACAGAGCAGAGCGTATAGAATGTCGTCAGGCCCAGGTGCAGTGTCACTACATTCAGTTCAGGAGGCTGACGTCTAAATTATAAGGCTCGCTGCCACAAGAGCGAAAATCAAGACCCAGCCTGTCCTGATTCCTGCGATAGCTAGCACACGGCTTAGAAGAAGCCGTTTTTGAGATAGCACAAAACTGATCTGCAAGAGTAGAAGCTACTACATCTTGTGCTAACACAGGATTTCCTTTAAGTCACAAAGCCGGTGGGGAGGGGGGCGGAAACCTACCAGAAATCTTGTGCTCCTTTTTCCACACCATAGGTATTGGAGTAGAGGACGTAACTGTAGTAACATACGAGCTCCACGAGTTGCAGCGAGCATTCTTTCTGACCCATCTATAATGAGCACATGCTTTGCAAAACTGGATTTTAAGAAAAACATCACGACTGGCAAAATACCAACGTGCAGCTGCTTTGTAAGCTCCTTTTGCTATAGAGCAGTCCTCATTCCACGATGGCACAGGTCTTCGGGAAAAAACGCCAGAAGTCCGTGGGATGGAATAAAGCTGAGAAAAGAGTCTTAATAAAATAACGTTCAGCATCATCGATAGTTGGAAAATTACTAACCCTGTCGGCAAATACATGTAGTTCCTCAAAGAGCGACCAATCAGCCCTACCCAGACACCAGCATGGCATACGGGCTGCAGGGACAGAGCAATTAGACTGGACCAACACAGGATAATGGTCACTACAATGTAGATCACCCAAAGCCTCCCAAGAAAAATCAAGGACACAATCAGAGGAGGAGATGGTGAAGTCATAGACAGAACTCGTGCCAGTCTGAACATGAAAACTGGTCTGCCTCCCATCGTTTAGGACAACCAACTCTAAATCCCCAACCAAAGAGACAAGAAGATCATCCCTAGGATTTGAAAGTGGGTCACCCCACAAAGGATTGCAACCATTAACCCATCCAGTCCCGACCGATTTTTTACTTAACACATCCTCAGAACCCGACCGATTTTCAGTTTTTTTTTTTTTTTGCTCAAACCTTCGCTTTTGGTGAGAAACATAGAAAATTCATAGAGAAATCGCTCTCCTGAGCTTATAACAGGTGTCAGTCAACCTTACGTTTTCCATCTTTTTCAGGGTACCTCGCTAAAGGAAACGAACTATGGAAGGATTAACTAATTCAAGCCACTTTAAATTACATATATATTGATTTATTTGGTACGAATTTATGTGTACTACAAGTCTGTATTGGTTTTCACACAATAATATAGGCGATAAAAGCATTGTTCACTCACCCAAAACCCCAGCTTATGGCACCTTTCTTTACGACATTACCACTCATCACTTCTGTTTGTTTCTCCCTCTAGCTTCATTGTTTCTGTGTTCTCCACCTCAAGAATCACTTTCACCGTGAATTTCGTCATTGGAGAGACCATGGGGCAACATATCTTTTCTGACCAGGTTACTGCTTACAGGTGAACTGCCAGGTGTGGAGGGGAGGGGGGGGGAGAAGGGGTCAGGTGGGACCAGGCAGTATCCCCGCTTGACAGCAGGTAGAGGAAGGTCTACCCACATATGCCTACCAAAAATCACCTGCAAATCTTGAAAAATGTGCAAACGATGGGCCTTGCAACTGACTGACATACGATGCACGTCAGTGGGTCTGTCCGCGGAAAAAAGTAGTGACGTGCATCGTACGTCGGTGGTGCTCGGCGGGTTAAGGTCACCAAGGAGTAGAAAAGAAGGTGAAAGTTGACTGATAAGGGTCTCCAGATCAGCACGCATAACAGGAACGGTAGGTGGAAGGTACAGACAACAGATGATATAACCCCTCCCAATGTGCATCTGTACTGCTAGAGCTTGAAGGGGAGACTGTATCGCAAAGGAAATAAAAGGGACATCAGATTGGCATAAAATGGCACATACACCGCTGTGACTGCCAGGAGGAGATGCATGGAAGACCTCATACCCCCTGATAGATGGAAATGGTCTATCCTCCACCACTGTCTCCTGGAGACAGACACAGAGCAGGCTCAGAGCAGAGAGTAATAACTGCAGTTCCTCCCAATTTCCCTAGCACCTCTAGAATTCCACTGAAGACAAATTGGTACTGATTGAGCCATACTGATTTGTATTAAATAATATGAAATGAGAAACACCAAGGCTATGTAGCAACATCGTCTGGAAGGGTGTGAGAGCCTTTCTTCCTAGACGTGGAGCTCTGCCTTACCAACTAAGAGGACAATGAAGATTTAGAGTTTCCATGGGTGAGAGGACCCTTAACCAGAGACACATCCCACTCGTCACTAGAATGAGCCTGTGGCACAGAGCCCTTCCTGGCAAACCCACTCACCCCGTCTGCATCCCCACGTTGGGGTCCAGCTGGCACCTCAGGGCCAACCGGACTCTTCCCAACTGAATCAACCAAAGGTTTCCTGTCAGGTGACGGATCAGAGGGAGCAAGTGACCGAGCCCTTTGAGTATGTAAAGACCCAGACCCTGCCACACCTGAGCAATATAAGCAGGGACTGGAATCCTAGAAAGACCATCACGAACACCCACTAACTTAGACGTCTCCACTGACCGGGTTGTCGAGCAAAGAGCCCTCTCAGGATCTTCATGTGGCACAGAAGTTTGAACCTTAGAAGGAGGGGAATCACCCAAAGAAACCTCACTCCTCACCCGTTTGAGGTTGGCAGATGCAACCTCCATCTCTATGCCAAACTCGAGGACACACTGGAAACTGTAGAGGCACACTGTAGAGAAGACCAAACACTAGTAGCAGAGCGAGCAGATGGTGCAGGAGCAGTAGTCGGTATGGAAGTATCAGCCGGTAGAGGAGCAGCAGCCGGATGATGTGGAAGGGGGAAGACACTACCGCATACAGTTGGGACCCCCTCAGAGGAGGCACTGCTTCCTCCATGTGTTGCCATCACAGTAGCATCCCCCAACTGGAATGTCTGTGATGACGGATTACCCCAAGAAGCAGGTGGGGCAGCATGAAATGTAGTCTTGTTGAACTGTACTGTGGACCTTCCTTGCGACGTGACAGAGATGAAGCAAAGGTGACCCCAAGGCAGATAAACATCCCTCTGACCCTTTCCTTTGCCTCTGCAAAAGAAATCTTCTCGCGGGTTAGAACTGACATGGCCTCATTCTCAGACTTATACTGGTCACACTATGTTGATGAAGCTGGGTGAGCACCACGGCAGTTGATACATGAGGGATTCGGGCATTCCGTCTCACCATGTGAGTTACCACCACAATTAACACACTTGTGGGTGACCTTGCATGCTCCGCAACATGACCTGCTGACATGCCCAAATCTCTGGCAGTGGAAGCATCGTCTAGGTCTTGGCACATATGTCTTAACCCGAAGGCAGTAGTAAGCTGCCTCTAAGACATCAAGCAATATCAACATCAGGCAATGTCAACCGGTCAAAGGTGACAATCAGTGATGGTGTGCTTGTCAATATCCCATTTACCTTTTTCTTTATCCTCTCCACCTTCACTACTCCCTGGTCTTTCAGTTCGTCCAGGAGGTCCCCCTCTGAGTACCTAAGGAACTCCTTAGAGAAGACAACACCCCGAGTCTGGTGCAGGGTAGAATGGTTGGTGACTGTGACATCACAGGAGGCTAACAATGTAATGGCGTGGATGCGAGCGCTTTGGTCAGCATCCCTGGCCTCTATAAGGAGTGATCCATCTGCCTGTGGAACAACCTTTGGGGATGACCCACAAGCCTTGACCAGGTCACGGTGAACCATAACGCATTCTGGTCCCTGAAGGAGGAACCATCAGCCAACTTCAGTACTAGGAATTTCATGTATTGGTCAGGCACAAAGAAGCCAGGCATCGTCTCAGTGAAGGGTGAGAGAGCTTTCCTGGAGGGCTGTGTGACGCTTCCTCGAAAGCGCTTCTTACCCTGGCTGATCTTATGTGGTACAGGGTCGGCAGGGGCAAAGACAGGTTGGCTGTTGGGGATTCGTGGGCATCTGCCACACAAATACCAAAATTGGTGGGAGCTGCAGCCATAATTAGGCCAAAAATACCTTTATTCCCCCATCCCTCCACCCACCATGGCGCCCAGCAAGGGGAGGTCGTGTGTCAGGGACAACACCATTGGTGACCCCAGAGGTAGCAGGAGAGTATACACGGGTAACCACCAGGGAACCTGGGCAAGGGTGACTCCAGGACGATAAGAACCACCAGGCCCCCCAGTGCCCACTTGACCCTAGCCAACGCATGACCAGCCAGTTGACCTGGTCAGTCCCAACCAGGCCACCCATCTAGCCAGAATAAGGGACCAAAGAGGTGTATTGCTAGCTGCAGGGTGCATCGTGCAGCATCGCTCAGCCCCCAGGACTCCCGTCTCCCAGCATTACGGGACGCCACGCACAGCAAACACATGGGGAGGCTACAATCCCATCCTAGATGGCAAATGAGCAGGGACTAACATCACCAGCAGACCTCCTCGACCAATGATGTAGGGGGTGCCTGGTCCACAAGGCCAACAGATGCTGAACCCTACAAAGGTAGGCATGCCTCCAGAGCAGGTGACACTGCCAGCCTTGCTTCAAGCTCCGCCACCACGTCAAGGTGACCCCCCTCAGCTGGGCCGAAATGGGGGCAGAAACTGCTGGTGTAAAGGGTGGTCGAACATCAGTCTCACAAACAGTACAACCCTTGGGGACATCAATCTGCAAATCACTAGTTGAAGGAATGGGCACTGGAATGGGTCGAGGCAGCCTCTGAGACACAGGGCGGTGCACCGATACTCCAGATAGGAAAGCAGCAAAAGTAACTCCATGCTGGAAAATCAAGTCTGGGCTCTCTTCTCAGCTTCAGGAAACGAAACCCTCTCATTTGTTCGAATAGACAAAATCTCCTTTTCCAGGCAGTAACAAGGGCAGTCTATAGAATTTACAGCATAAGGACCCCCACAGTCATTGGTATGATTTGGTCTGCCACAGGAGACACATACACCAGGAAGGCCAGCCTGTGCATGGCGACAAAAGCAGCTTACATGGCCATAACCCAGACAGTGGAACCACTGCTTTGGGGTTGGCACATACGGTTTCACTGGAATTGACAGCCAAATGGTTTTCACCGATACAGGCAAAGTTAATCTATTAAAGGTCAGGAACAAGGTTGGAGTAGGGGTCAGGATACCATCTATTTTCTTCTGCAGATGCTCATTGATCACCCAGAATGACTGCAGTTCCTCCAACAACTGTGCCTCTGAATATTGGAGTAGGTCACAAGAAAATATGACTCCCTTCCAACTGTTAAAAGTAGCATGTGGTGCACAGCAAATATCAGAACCTGAGACAGAAGTCAGAGCCATTAGGCAGGAGCTATCTTCTGGGGAGGACACCTCAACCAGGATGCTTCCATCCCCCTGTGCTGAGATATTAGGTTCCCTCCCACATGTAGACATTATGGCATGGTGCTGATCAATAATATCAATATCCAGCACTGACATCCCCACAGAGGATTTCAGTACAAGATATTTGGCATACAATGCAGGCACAGACTCTTCTAGGCCTAGCTCCAGAGCCCCACCAACCCGATGTGACCACATCCCAGTCCCATCTGATCGCTGGAGGCAGAGGAGGATAGTCACAATGGGCCTGGAAAGGCTCCAGAGTGGCAATAAGTGAGGTGGAGTCTAATGAATGGCGGGGAACTGGTGCTGCATTTTCAACAAGAGTTTTGTTTTTAAAAAGATCCATTTACACAGCCAAAAAGAACTTCATTCCCCCTCTCCTCCATCCACCATGGAGCCCAACAGGGGTAGACCATATGTCAGGGACAGAACCACTGACAACCCCAGGGGTAGTAGAGGAGTATGCACAGGTTACCACTGGGGGACCCAGACAAGGGTGACTCCAGGACAATAGGGGATAGCAGCCCCCCAAGTGCCCACTTGACCCTAGCCAATGCATGACCAGCTAATTGACCTAGTTGGACCCAACCAGGCCATCCATCTAGCTAGAATAAGGGAACAAAGAGGTGTATTGCTAGCTGCAAGCAGCACCGTGCAGCATCACTCAACCCCCAGGACTTTTGTCTCCCAGCATTACGGGACGCCACGCACGGCAAACACGTGGGAAGGTAACTGTCCCGCCCTAGATGGCAAATGGGCAGGGACTAACATCACCAACTGGCCTCCTCCACCAGTGATGTAAGGGGTGCTAGGTCCAAAAGGCCCACAGATGCCGAACCCTACAGGTGGCACTGCCAGCCACGCTTCAAGCCCTGCCACCAAGTCAAGGTGACCCCCACAGCTGGGTAGTGTGAATGATGCTATTGACAATTTCACCTATGTTGATATTTGATTCCTTTGCCTTTTTATTAAATGATTCCATCAGTTCTTCGTTGGACGTCATTAATTGTTTCTTTAACTTTGTATGTATCTCTTGGAATTTACATAAACGAATTTTAGGATAATCATCATAATTATCTTTAGGCAATTTCTCGTCTTCCAGTAACTTGTATGGGAAACGTTTATCTGTCCCGTAAATAATAAAATGAGTTGTGTCTTCTATTGACCTTTAAATTGCACAATTAAATGGTGCTTCAGCTCTGGGGATCCAATGAGGCCCTGCGTGCCACAAGGGGCAAAGCGCCATACCAGATGAAACCTGCTCTTCACCACTATCTGCTCCCTCAAGCACTACCCTGTGACTGCACAAAGTCGCTTTGCTCACTTCAGACTTTCACCGCTAATTAGATATGAGCAAAGTGACTTCATACAGTCACAGGGTATTGTTTTAGAGAGCAGATAGTGAAGAACACGTTTCAGCTGGTATGGCGCTTTGCCCCTTGTGGCGTGCAGGACCTCCAATCATCCTAGTCTGCATAATTCGCATTGAGAATGTGATGTAGTACATCAAGTACTTTTTTTTTTTTATTCTGCCTCTGTACCAGTCCACTGCAAGCTGGATGATAGGTTAAAACATTAACTTTTTTTTATATTGTATTGTTTACATATTTCTTGTAAGATTTCAAAGTTAAATTCTCCTCCATTATCACTTAATAGCACCTTCAGTGTATTGAACCTACAATTAACATTATCTATGATTGCCTGCCAAACTGTTTCTTCTGTCTTATCCTTAACTGGGACCAAAATTACATATCGTCAGAAATGATCGGTAGCAACAAAAAGATATTGATTATGACTTTTAGATAAGGGTAACTTAACCCCTAGACACCTGGCAATTTACACCACGGTCATTCGTTCTGTATGGGCATTTTTCCCAAAATTGCTTGTTTTTAAACCTTAATATTTCAGAAAGTATAGCAATTAGGGAAACAAATCAAAACTCACATTACTCAAAAACTCTTCGTCTTGCGAATGAAAGCATCTTCAGGTCTGTAGGTGGTTCCGTTGATGAGTAGGGACGTAAAGAAGATAGGTTACTTGCGATGCATGCGTTTGAATGTGTCTGACTGAGCGAGCAGCCCAGACTTGGGTCTCGCCGCTCACAGTCTGGCCAGCATTTAGACTCCCCAAGGAATGTGGTGTGTTTGTAATGCTGCCCGACCTTTCGCCACTGAATTTTCCATTTGGTAACCAATCTCCTCCACTTTCCCTACTCACTGTTATGGGTATGAGTTGTCGCCCGGTACATGTGGCTCACATACATGGTTTTCCGGCCATAACAGCATTACACTTGCCCAGTCTATGTGTGGGAGAAGGTGAAGGACACAATACTTACCCATTATATCCTCTCGAAGTTTGCACTTTGGATACACTTTGAGAGGAAATTTCCTTCTTTCCAGTTTATATTTTCTGCAGGTAGCAACGCAGTAGTGTAATGAATACCTTATTCTAAACCATGAGGTAGACTATTGTACTACTGGTTAGGCTTTTTGTCACGTTTTCCTGGCATTGGGCTGATGTTTTTCTCACTAATTATGTTATATATTACTTGTTCTATTTGTACTTCATATCACATTTATGGATCATAATACGTATTTTGGACAATAAAACAAGGGCAAGAAATATACATAAGTGCTACCACAGGAAGTTTTTTTTCTACAGGTACACATAAGATTTTCTTTCATAAGTTGTAGGGTAACTCTACATATTTACAAACACTTCACATCAGCTTTGGACATACGTAATTACTTGTAAACACACACACACACACACACACAAAACACTTTTAAGTTTTTGTCTGCTATTTGTATACATGCTCCCACACATCTGTGCTTTGAATTCATGTTCACAGTGGAACAAGAAAAAGCACTGTGGACAAAGTGCGTTCATGCACACATGACACTGATAGGCAGTCTCCTTGCATGCAATGGGCCGATGTTTTGTCGTTGAACACACATGGCAACTCCAATGTATATCACGTGCCCTGAAGGTGTTCGGCCTAGTTGGATGAGATAATGCCTTCCCAGGTATTGTGCACTGGTCAACTTATCAACTGGTGGCACTTGGTACACTTTCCTCCTTCCACTTGCAACCTCAACAGTTCCATACTTTTCAAGGAGCTGCCATGCCAGCTCTTTCTCATACTAACGCAAGGAAAGATTCTTACCCATAACCTTGTTGTAAAGTATGAAGCTGTTCACGATACTGATATGCAAAAAGTGTAGGAATGCCTTTTCATACCATTTAGAAGGCTTCGAGAGGCAGTCTATCTCTCCAATCTGCGTGTCAGTTTTATCCACGAGCAGCATGTTGGTACTGTAATTACTGACGGCATCTGGCTTCAACATTGGTTGCCTGGTCCTGTAGTCTGTCTTGCCTGTGATCTGCAAAACCCCACGGTGAACTGTCGAAAGCATATTAACTTTTCGCTCGTCACGCCAGTGAATGGCCAAGATGTTACCACATTTCTGAGTTAACAGGGCACCTTTCTGTCTTTTCTGGGAATGATGGAAAATCCCATCTTCAGGCATGGACAGTTCCATAAGATCCAGTCCCAAGTTGAAGTAAATACTGCATCAGTGCTGGAGAAGTGTAGTGACCATCGGTGTACAAATTTTTTTTTTTTGTGAAAGTGCCTGTCCATCAGTACTTTTACCATAGCAGCACAAAACCCATGGGGATCATCGCTAGGTATATCCACATCTGGAGCCGAATACATTTTCATGTCTAGCACATAATCCAGTCTTGCAGTCGCATAAGACAGTGAACTCTAGATCAGAGTGATGTCGTTTGGAAGGCACATACTGAATAAATGCTGAACGTTCCCGGAATAGAAAAAGGGAATCGTCAATAATCACTTTCTGAAACGGACAGAAAAGCCTGATAAGTGACTCCTAAAACATGGTAAGAAGCGGCCTAATCTTCCACAACCTGTCATTTGGGGCTTGACCATAATTTGTGTCGAAATGCAGGAACTTTAGAAAGGGCAAGTGCCTGTCACGGGCCATATACTCACCAAAGACGGTGTGTGTAAGATTTCATCCATTGCCCAATGGTCGTGTAGGATGGGCTTCTTTATGTGGGCCATGATCATAGTCAGTGTGAGCCATACATACATTTTCTCCATTTCCAATGCCGTCCATCCTTTCATTTCAGCATTTGGGTCATTGAAACCTCAAGCCAGCAGACAGATAGAGTGAAAGTTTATCTCCTTCTCCAAGTACTGCATAATAATTGTCGTAAATGTGCCTTTGAAAATTAACAGGATTCTTGGCTGTCCTGCCCCGAGGCGCTCTCTCTGAACACCTGCCCCTGTTTCTTCAAAGGCAGGTAGGGTAGGGTGGAAACCTTCACCCTTCTCCCACACAAAAGTGTCAAGCCTGCTGACACCAGGGATGCAAGGGCGCGATTTATCAGGAACAAGGCATCTCTTGGTACCACGAGCATGCCCACGGCCACGCGCATGCCTACAGCCAAGTACACGCCCACGGCCACATGCACGCCTACGGCAACGGGCAGGGAGGGGGAGGGGAAGTAGAGGTGGAGGTGGAGGTGGAGATTGGGGAGGATGCAGGTGATGACTCACCTGTAGCAGGGATTCCCAGGGGTGATGTTGGCTTGCCAGGTGTATGAGATGCAGCTGCAGACCTTGTTCTCCTTACATATGAAGGGCCAGGTTGTGGGGAAATGGCCCTTGAGCGATAGATTGTGGTGATGAGTGTCGTGGCGGGTAGGGAAGGTGACCTTCTTGCTCGGAGTGTGGTGGAGAGACGAGGCAGCAGCGTTTGTGGAAGACTTGACCGTCATCTTCTCCACCATCTCCTTCACTTTCCACACTTCTTGGCACGTCTTCCTCTTCATCAGTGACAAATGCATCACTTTCGTTCACCTCTCCAACCTCCTGAAACACTTTTAGGCCCTTATCCAATGTGTCTGAGGGAGCAGGGGTGGGTGCATGTGACACGTCACTTCCCACGAGATAACTTTCTCTGTTTTCAGAAGTAGTTTCACCACTCTATGCAAGGGTGGACACAGTATCATCGGGTACAGGCACTATGGCACTGTCACTAAGCCATTTCCTCACGTCCTTCAGCATGCGTTTGGGTGGGATGCAAGGTGGCCGCAGGTGGCAGGGACAGATTTGGATGACAATCCTGAAGACATTGCACTACACCTGGCCAAGGCACAGGACAGATTGACCCATGCTCCAGTGCGGAGGTAGGAGTCACCACCCTGTGGTAACGAGGTAAAGTCGTGGTTGCTTCAACCAATGTCACAAAAATACTTGAAGCTATAGCTCTCACCCAGCGTCCCCGATCCACAAACTTTGCGTCGGATATAACCATCATCCTCTGCCTAGGAGTTAAGTCAAATGCAACAACGTCGCACGGCTTGTTAGGCACACGATGTTTTCCTAAGGGTGCTGGTGTTAAAGTGTAACCTTTGTTAACATGATTCACATTTGTCAGTGTGATCACGTATGTCTTCGGGTAACGATGGCCATCCAGGCCTGCCTGACTGTCCTATCTTTGCCAGGATGGCCTACATGTGGAGTATCATGTATTATGCTTATAATGTGAGGTGTCATTTTATTAGGATTGACTAACTGCGTGATATTTCTTCTTTGATTTAGGTAATGTTTATTATTGTGAATTGTTTAAATGGTACATGTAGCTTGGGAAATATCACCAGATTCTAAATGATACTGTATATAACTTCAGACCATATGGGGTCCTGTCTTTGTGCCTGAGAGATTTTTTAATTGTTGGGGAGTGTTTTTGTAGGGGTGCAAGATTTTGCTATCCCTTGTAATGAATATTCCACCGCTGTAACACCAGTGTGGTGCTACTTTGACTGATTGAATTTAATTCGATGTACTGTTTCCTGCCCAAGAAGATATCCTAGAGATATTAAGAAGGCCTCGTTAATTTGATTAACACTAGGAAGAAACACCAACAGATAATAATAGAAATAATTTGGTATGCTGCCACCACCCAGCGGTTGCCTGAAAAAAAAAAAAAAAAGGTATTAAAGATATTAGTCCCGTACGATGGAAGAGGGGACAATGAGGCCTACGGCAGTACACAGGGTAGCGTGAGAAAAATATACGAGAGCGTGGATTTTATAGATAGTAACATGCCTTGCGGGCCACTCGGTCTCATGAATAACTTCCCAGAGGATTTATACCAAACACATATGAAAAGTATACTTATCTATATTACTAACCTTAATTTACATAGGATGAAAAAAACTACGAACAAGAATTAGTTACTGGAGCATAGTAATACTTTAGTCTCCATACCACCAGATTATCTGAGAGAATGGAAGCTCTCTTCTCCACAGTTTATAAATCACCTAACTCACATATCACAGTACAAATAATTATATGAGAGTATACCACTACAGAAGTACCTTGGCCTTTACACTCAACAAGATGTTGATTAATCTGCTCACAGAAGAACTACTCGCCCGATACAAAACACACGTACATAAAGAATTCACTCAACTCGACCTCTTAACTCGTCACGAGGTACACTTGTGAAATAGAAAATTACAACCACAGGAGAAACTCACATAAACCACGGTCTCAAAAGGACTCGTAGTAATACCCAGATTTACAACGTGTTACACAGTTTACTCTACATTTAATGAAATCATCCCTATTTTCCATGGGTTTGCACAACATAACATATCTATTTAAATATTCAGTTGCCCAAGAATTATTTAATATATATTGCCACAGCACTTGCAGTACTCTGCATGATAGAGAAATACACTCCGCATCTCACTCGCTTTTAACCAAAATATTACACTTCATGAATAAAAGGCTTACTAAGTGGACCATACGACAACATAATCGACAACTGTGAATTGAAAAGAACTCAGTGTAAATGTGTACGGGCACTGGCACTAGGACTGCGGGACATTACCCAGACAGCAATCCAGACGATGTTGCCACACCACAATCTGCGGAGTTCCGTCCTCCGTGAGGTTACAACTAGAAGTCATATAATAGTATTGGAAAATATTATCAGACAACTTACTTTATATATAGTTAGAATGAAAACTAATTATTGTGACGTATGGGGGTGAAATACCGTGAATTACTCGGGACCATACCTGCGGAGTTCCGTCCTCCATGAGGTTACAACTAGAAGTGACGCCTCTCGGGCAGGACGCTCCGGAAAATTCTCTATGTTCTTACAACCGGTTCTGTCCTCGACTAATTACCCTACAGTCAACTTGTTATACATTCGTCCAGGAAATTTGCAACAAGGAATTTACACAATCCTTTACTTAGACAAAATGACTTATGATGATTTAAATTTTGTGGCAATAACATGGGTCTAACAATTTAAAACGATGCGTAAACTCACGCATCGACATAAGTATTCTTTGTTCGCGTTGGTTCTGGCCTACGTGATCTGGCGACAGTGAAAAATAAATTAATTTCGCGGCTAACAATGACCATAATCAATAACCAGACTTTACCTAAGCTTTTAGACATTATTATTTAGTACAACACGATGATAAACACAAACTCAACTACAAAATTCTGAATTCCAAGTGTAAATCCAACACCGCGAATTTTAATCTCGAATCAACTTTCTTCGCCTCTTTATCGAAACCAGACATGAATTTGCGCGTCCAACTCGCT
>JAGKTI010017639.1:0-18351 GCA_018397915.1 Birgus latro
TATATATATATATATATATATATATATATATAAAATATTGGAAATGGGTAGCGTGTTCGAGCCAACAATAATAACGTCGTTACCTTAATCATTGCCTTCTGTTCATTCTCTTCACCACCCACCCTTCTCATCACTCGCCACGTACAGTCAGAGAAAGTTCCGCATTACCCACCTCCCGAAGCACTGTTGTGAGACGGGTGAATGTTAAGAGGCAGCCAGACCTTATATGTCTGCTAACTGTGAGTGTGAAGGAGGGGGAGGTGAGGATTAGGGGCAAAGGAGTATTTGGTGATAGACTGGGAATCACGTGTAGGTCTGCAATGTATGACTTGGACGGTGTGTTTGGGTTACTTTAGTAAGGATAGATGACAATTTGATGCTAGCATTTTATGAAAAATAATACGCAGATGTCGGTAGGGTTAGTGCTGTCAGGAAAGTTATGGATTTTTTCTGGATTCGGACAGAGGTTTGAATGCTTTCATTCCCTCTCGACTTTAACATGAGACGTTTCCCCAGGAGCAATTCGTAACGATGTAACATATTTATATTTTGTGTTGACTCGAAAACAAAACAACTATTATCTACTTTTCAATGTGAGTAAATTCTTATAAATGTGTTTATTTATTTACCCTCTGTCATCCCACTGTAAACATCCGCCTGCAAACATTCCCAGTGTTATTCGGGTGATTGTTCGTCTCGAACTTAGAGTCCAGGGTAGTGTGTAATAATAGAAAGTAACAAAACAATCTATATGAGCGATTAACAGGTTTCTCGTTTTCCTTTACACAGAAAGACATCGGAAGTCCTAATTATAAGATCAGTCTCTGTAACTATCATTCCTATCGAACATTACAAAGCGAAGACAAAGATGCATACCTTTGCAGTAAACATGTATTGATACTGTGACGTGAGCAACTCTCCAAACCCTACCACCCTCGGCCACCCTCCCTCCCACTCACAGTTACTAGACAAGTGGGGTCTGGCTGCTGCTTCGTGACTATTCGTCGACCACCAATGCTCCCAACAGTGGATATTGCGGAACTTTCCCTGACTGTACAGCTGTGGATCATTTTGTGTCTGAAGAGAGTATTGTCTATCACCATCCCTTTCCTCTGCACAAATGTCCACTAGAGCACTGCCATTCTGATCCACTTCTGCAGGCACACCCCACTCACCAACTACTTTACTCCATCCACCTTCACATTCTCTACTTTTCCATTCATATCTCCAATCAAAAACACTGTCATTCCTTTCAAACTTTTCCATGTACACTTCCACATTTGTCCAAAACTCTTCTTTCACTCTGCTTGCACGACCTTGCATTGGCGCATGCACACACACAATCGCCCATGTTTGTAGTCCAACTTTCAATCTTACCCACACAATCCTTGAGACAACTGATCTATACTCTTTTAAATTCTCCTTCCATCTCTTGAACACAACAATGCACACTCCTTCTTTTGCCCACTCATTCTCTCCCACTCCCGTGCATATGCCCCATCCACGTTCCCATTCTCTCACACTCTCACCTCACCATTTAGTTTCATTTAATCCACATATATCCACTTTTGCACCCTCAGGCACCTGGACAATATCTCTTTCTTTCACCTAATAATTTGCACCCCTTACATTACATGTCACAATCCGTACCATGTCCCTTGTTTGGTCCTTACTCGTCACCTGTTTGTTCGTCCTGGTCAGAGGCTTCTTGTTCGTATTTTTAGTTAGTTGTTTACCGGGGAGGGGCACTAACCCTCCGCCAACCCACTACCATCTGTTGGTTAGTTACAAGGTTGCCACCCAGTGTTGCCAATAGCCTATACTAGAGTAGGTCCCCTAACCTATTCTATGATTTAATAATATTCTGATAATCATTTTTCACATACCCGATACTATATGCCTAATAACTAAACAGAAAATATTAATTCTAGTATAGACATGATACAAATAATGAGAAAAGAAAGTCTGTCTACTTGGCCAATCTGACCTGCACGTTCTTCAAAATATAGCCTACTGTACAGATGCACACATCCTCCTTCCATCCTCTTCCTGAATCAACTGATCTGCACTGATCACGAATACTTCTTTGGACGATGAGGGTTGCATTGGGGTGGCGATGTAAGATTATTGTTCACTTGGGTAAGACAAGTACTTGTACTTGGACAGTTGTAATTAAGTACAGTTTTTTGGCATATGTACTTGGAATTTTAAAAACTATAATAACTAAAATACTTGTAGCTTTACTTAAATAACACCACCTGAACTTGGACCCAAGCCTGAATTATTGTTGACAAGAAAATAAACACCATGTAAATTATTTAGTAGTTTAATTAAACTAACTGACCCAGTCATGACATTTGGAGTTATCTATGACCATACCAGTAGCAGGAGTGCATACAAATTTGCCCCGATCCATCCTCCCACTCCTCGCCACAGTTCTATGGGTTCAGGTCCAGGCATCTTGATAACTATAGTACTGTACTTGATTTTGGTTTAGACTACTCGTATTCTGACAGGAGGGAAACTAGGGTATTTTGTATTTTGTTCTCTCTCTCTCTCTCTCTCTCTCTCTCTCTCTCTCTCTCTCTCTCTCTCTCTCTCTCTTTTTCTCTCCTCCTCCTCTCCTCTCCCTTCTCTCTTNTTTTGGTTTAGACTACTCGTATTCTGACAGGAGGGAAACTAGGGTATTTTGTATTTTGTTCTCTCTCTCTCTCTCTCTCTCTCTCTCTCTATTAATCAATGAAAAAAATAAAATCGTCTCTCGGAGACCTTTTCTTTTATGTTGAAAAAAAGTCTCCACTCTCCATTGTTCACCAACTCAGAAAGAAACATTGTAGTCTGGCAGCAGAAGGTTGAAATAGAATTTGGAGTACATACAGTTTATTGCTTTTTCTGGTAGGTGGGAGCCTCTAGACCTCAAAACCACTTGATGCCACTTTGGCTTATTTGGGCAACTTTATTTACAGGCAAAATTCAAAATGGGGTCCTATCCTACACTATCGAAATCTTAAAAAGTCGATATATTTGTTAACACTTGGTCTATGAAGCTAAATTTGGTGTCAAAATGTACATTTTTTAGGTCAAATAATCCAAGTACATCACTAAATTTATGACTGGTGCATTCCAAATGCTATATCTGGCAAATACTTAAAATTAGAGTATACTTTTCCCTTTGTTTCTCAGTATTCATGTTCTTACCTTAGATTCATTTTTGTGTGTGTGTGTGTATCCGACTCTGGGCATAAGCTTCACAGCCTGCTATCAAGGCCCAGCCGTCCTCCTATATACCATACACCTCTACATGTCACAACTTCGGCGCTAACACCCACCGTCTATATTGAATACATGCTAGGGCTGTCTCATACAGGACTGGTGTATTGGTATTAGCGGGGGTAATTTTACGACATGTCGGCGGGTCTTCTGGTAGATCAGAAAAGCTTGATTTAACGAAATTCAAATTCTTAAACTGTTCCCTGCCCCAGCGAGGATTTGAACCTGGGTCAGTTAGGACCGCAAGCCACCTCTCTACCGATCCAGCCTTTTGACAAAATAATTTCTTTCATTAATTTGTTAATTTACTTTTACAAAATATATATTTCCATGAAAAAAACGTATATGACATCAAGTTTTATCTAGTTCACACAAACAGCAACGTTTTCATGAATAAACGCTCAAGCTAATCAAACTAATCATCCTCTTCATCCAAAACAAGTACAAGCCTAGTTTGTTCATTGTGACAGTCGAGTGATGTATGACATTCACAAAGCACAGAACAAGAGATCCTGACAGCTGAACAGCCACACCTACTGGTGGAACATGGAGTATTTGAGCTACATCCGCAACGTATCATTTTCAGCACATCAAGTGGGGCTGGTGAGACATCTGGTGGAAGGGTTTTTGGCAGCAACATACGGTACCTGGAGTAACTTCTCGTGTCCATCCATAACATGTGGGATCAAGCTTCGGTGGCTCAGTATCTAGAGCAACTCGCCATAATGCACACTGAAGATGGGCTTGGAAGACATTCTCCTTGAACGCCTCGGTAGTCGGGGGAAGTGCTGTAAGTTCAGGTGCTGAGTTCAACTTTGTATTACCATTCTTTGTCTTCCAGACCTCATACCGTATTGCTGACATATTACCAGTTTCCTTTGGTCCATAACAAGTAGCGTAGAATCTTGTAACTTCTTCCAGAACATCCGATGATAGGGCATCAAGTTTACCAAGGTGGTTTAGCTGTTGGCCAGATCTCAACGCCTTGAGGGCTTTACCCTTACCAATGCCCCAGCAGAAGGCCACAGTTTCACTTCCTGTCAATACGAGTACATGGGCTGGTAATAGCACAATGATAGAATGTTGTTCAACTGTAGCTCTGATGTCCGTGGACGACCTGGTGTGACTAGTGCCACTCATTATCAAGGTACACGTGAGGTTTCTCTGCTTGTAGAAATGCATGAGAAGTATGAACACATCAGTGTCATCAGAAAGGACATTAGTGCATGATACTCCTTGAGATGCTAGATGAACCATTTGCTGAGCAATAATTATATCAGCTTCTTCATGCCTTGTTTGTAGATCATTCCTGCCTTGGATAATTCCATTGTGATATTGCACAGGAATTGGATTTTGTCCTGTCAAAACTAATCTTGTATGTGCTGGAAGTAAATCTGGATGGTCATGGATATAATCGCATATCAGGTTGATGAGTTGCACCTTATTTTCTGTCACAGTTAAGATGACCTGTGGTGGAAGAGATGTTGTGATACTTGGTGTTTACGGCTGCCTTCAGAACCTGCTCTGACACTTCTCGTAACATTCTTTGTGCTATCATGGTAGTAGCGATAAAACACTAAATAGGTATCAGCTTTTCTCATTTGGCGTGTGATATACTCTATCAGGTTCTGGATGAAGTCATTAACTGTCCCTGAGTTAGGTCATGTTATAACCCAAAGAATGGCAAATCCACCCAAGATAAATACATTAGGAGCAGGACAGAGTCGTTCAGAAACCTCAACTTGCAATTGTTTTTTTGAGTGCAGCCTTGGATTTAGTGATGCACATATCACCAGTCTCTTCAAACATAGATGGCGGAACTGTGCCGGTTCATACATCAGGACAGAAGAGAGGTCTACATCACGTGCTTCCTGAAGGCCAGGGACCCTGAAGAAAATAAGCTTGGATGTTTTGAATCTGGTTCTAGAGAACATACTTGGCCACAGATGAAGCAGTAGTCCTTGAAACTAAAAATGTTACCCTGGGATCTGCGAGCCCGTTCTACTTCCGGCTCTGGTATTCTCTGGCGTGAGATATGTCTTTTTATATGATGCTTAGACGTGTGTGTTGATGCACATGTTCTATGAATAAAAATTTCGGAGGTATCATCAGTATCTTCCAGGTTATAGTCACTATGTAATGTGTCCCCACGCTGCTTGCTACACGTGACTAGGGATATATGCCGAGCAGTAGAAACTTCACAGAGACTTTCCGTTTTGTCCTTACACTTCATGTAGTTCAGGAGTAAGCAGCTATTCTGTTCATTTGAACAGCTTATCGCCATATTCACCAAATCTGAAAACAGGTGGAAACATGCAACTAAAACACCACCACCATCACAAAGCATGCATATAGGATATTCAAGAAACAATACTGAAACAAATTGCATTGTGCATCTGAAAGCTGTAAGCGAAATAAGACTAAAAGCATAAAATGTCTACTTGTCCATTGGTAGGATTGCAACCATTATAATAATTGAAGCTGAAATAGGATTTGGAAATAATTTATATGAAGAAAATGTACGGTTTCAACAAAAAAGTCTCAAAGTCCCTTAATTTTTAATAAATTGCAAAATTAATGCATTTTGAATGCACCAGTAATAAATTTAGTGGTGTATTTGGAATCTTTGACCTAAAAAATTACGTTTTGCCACCAAATTTAGGTTCATAGATCAATTTTTAACAAAGATATAAACGTTTTAAGATATCGGTAGTGTGGGATAGGACTCATTTTGAATTTTGCATGTATAAAAAATGCCCAAGTATGTCAAACTGGCATCAAGTGGTCTTCAGGTCTAGAGGCTCCCACCTACCAGAAAAAACAATAAAATGTTGTATGTAATCCAAATCCCACTTCAGCCCGAGACTCCATTCTGCTGCCGGACTATTGGGGGAGGTATCTCCCCCCCCCCCCCGGTCGGCGGGCCATCCCTGCAGAAGAATATACTTGTCTATCGTTGGCTGTAATGAAATATAAGAGTTTCCCTAATGATGAGAGTTTATCTCTTCCACTGAGAGTTCAGTAGTGAGAAGACTGATATATACATTACATAATAAAAAAAAAATCAGTGTATCAGTAATGTGTTCTCTAGGCAGCTTATCAAACTTTGGGAAGCTGTAGTGTGGTATTTCTAAAGTTCCTGTATATTTATGGAGCATTGCTGGTCAGATAAAATATTATTATTATTATTATTATACTACCCGCTGTCGCCAAACAAGAGTGAAAATTCTGTTTTGCACGACGTGTGTGTTTGCGTTTGCATGTCTGTCTGTGTTGTGAGAAAATTACTCAAACAACTTTAATCTAGTTCACCATATTCGGTTGAAGATTAGAGAAATAGTCAAGGGGCTGATTTATTGCTTTCCAGAACAACAAGTCAGAGGTTAGGATCACAGAGCTATGTCAAAGTTTGGCTAAACAAAGTCAACTTATGCAGTGTTTATTCCGTTAAGACCCGACTTGGTGGAAAAGTTGAGGGTAAAACAGGTTGAAGGCTCTATATATTTATGCTTTTCTCACTAATCATCTTTCTTTGTTTCATCTCTCCTGGTATCCTGTTTTCATTTATTTGTTAGTCATCATTTATTCTCCTTTCAAAGCTTTTGGAGGGAGAGACTGGGATAATTAGAAAAGGTTCGTATTTTTCGTCACGTTGATGGTCAAATCTTGTTGTGCCTTTATTTTTCTTTTTAAAGTATTTTTTGCATGTTTTTGCTTGTTAGGTATAACCCTTAATTGTCAGTCCCATATTAACCCTTCAAGGAGTAGGACCCGAGGCTAGGCTGCCGTAGTAAAGTGCATCTAAAGATAGATTGCCAGGCCGTTCGCCGAAGTGGCTAGTCCGTCATTTCGACTGGAGCACTCCTTCATATCTAATTCATTCCTATTGCATGTGTGTGTGTGTGTGTGTGTGTTTGTGAGAGAGAGAGAGAGAGAGAGAGAGAGAGAGAGAGACCAGCGGGACATATTGACATGCAAGGGTAAGTACAGTAGATGAAATAATAAAAAAGTAATAAACTGCAATTACTGTGGATCCTTGTAATACTGACATNAAGTGGCTAGTCCGTCATTTCGACTGGAGCACTCCTTCATATCTAATTCATTCCTATTGCATGTGTGTGTGTGTGTGTGTGTGTTTGTGAGAGAGAGAGAGAGAGAGAGAGAGAGAGAGAGAGAGAGAGAGAGAGAGACCAGCGGGACATATTGACATGCAAGGGTAAGTACAGTAGATGAAATAATAAAAAAGTAATAAACTGCAATTACTGTGGATCCTTGTAATACTGACATAGTATGCAGGCTTACTGGTAATAAAAACTATTGTAAAAAATACATTTCAGCTGAAATTTACTATTCTTGTGACCGCTGTCGCACCTACATCGATATATCTAACCTGTTATAAAGATACTTAAAGCAATACAAAGTATGTTGAAATCGTGTGTGGCAGGTATTGAATCTAATGCTAGTATAACCCATAAGCACCACTTTTAAATCATCTCAACAAAAAATTTTCACAGTCCAGTTTCACCCATTTACACCAACAGCTACATGACATGTTAACTGCAAAAATGTGTGTACTATGCTGCATTTAACAATTTCGATTACAGAACTGATATTTACAGTTTCATTATATTATTAGGCTTTACAAGTCATTAAAAAAATCTGTGTGCATTAAAACACCAAAATTCCACACACTACCTTCCAACACACACCAAATCCCACACTGTTACCCCACACACTACAACACCCCACACTACAACTTCAGACACTACCACGCAATACACAACAACCCCACACACTGCCACCCCACACACTACCACCCCATAAAATACAATCCCATACACTGCCACCCCACACACTACCACCCGATACAATATAACCCCACACACTGGCACGCCACAAACTACCACCTCTCACATTACTACCCCACACACTGCCACCCCACATACTACCAACCCACACACTACCACCCCACACACTGCCGTTCCACACACTGCCATCCCACACAATACTACCCCACATCCTACTACCCCACATACTGCCACTCCACACATTACCACTCCACACGCAACAGTCCCACACACTACCACTCCACATACTACCCCGCACACCCCCACCGCACACACCATCAACCGACATAATGCCACCCCACACACTACCACCCCACACACTTTCACGCCAAGCATTACCATTCCACATACTACCACCCCACACACCACCACCCATCACACCATCACCAGACACAATACCTCCCCACACACTGCCAGGCCACACACTACCACACCACACACTCCCGCCCCATACACACCACCACCCCACACATCACTACGAGACATACAACCCCCCAGCACACTGCCAACCCTCACACTGCCAATCCTCACACTGTCACACCACACACTACCACACCGCACACTGCCACCTCACACAGTGTCCCCACACACTACCACCCCACATATTACCACTCTTAAATACTATCATTCCATGCTCTATCACCCCACACACTACCAAATCACACACCCACAACTCCCACACATCGCTACCCGTTTCATACAAATAACCTACACACACTACCCCAACCACCACACGCACTGCCATGCCCACACTACGACCCCATACACAACAGCCACACACACTGACACCACACACCACGACCCCACAAACAGCCATCACATATACTGAGACACGACACACGCTACCACTCCATATCGCGCCACAGTGCACCACCGCAAGTGACAGAGGTCTCCTCATCCATACCTACTGGCTTATTATAAACAAAAGATCTGCTGAGGCCAGAGATAGGTAGCATAGCCTCTGTGTTAACGCCTAGAGAGACAGTTGTAAACTGGATTGTAAAGGCTTCGAAGGAAATTGTAATTATATGAATAACCGTAGATTAAATTGTTAAATTCAGTGAAAGAAGAAATTTGACGCCACTATTGTCTAACAGCTGTATTTTAACTTTTTCAATTTTCATATGTCCTTTTCACGTTTGTGTTGAGACAAGAATGACCTACGCTATGGCGCTTCCTTCTGGCAAATTCTCGGAGGACATAAAAGCCTCATTCACCGTCACGCGTATTCTCACGCACTTTTCTCCCCCTCCATTCTCGTCCATTAATGCACTGCCCTAGTCTCTTCTCCCACGTAACTTACAAGTCTTTTTCTCTCTTATCTTTTGCTAATATATTACACCCCGCCTCTTCTCCCACGTAACTTACATCACCCCCCACCCCACCTTTCAATAATGCATTGCTCAATATCTCTCATCCCTCATAACTTACAATCCTGTTCCCCACTTCTTTTTCAGTAATGCATTGTTCGCCTCTCTAATCCCACGTAACAAAAACTTTTCCCTCATTTCTCTTTCTCCAACGCATCACTTCGTTCTCTTCCCAAGTAACTTACAAGCCTTTCCTTAGTTTCTCTAACATCAGTCCATTACTCCTGTCCCATCTCCCACGTAGCCGACTGTATCCAACCCTTTCCCCCCTTCTCTTTCTCTAAAACATCACTCTGTTCTCTTTTCTCTCACTTAACTTACAAGCATTTCCTCCCTCCTCTTTCTCCAGTACATTCCTCCACTCTCTTATGTGGGGTAACATACAGGCCATTTTCTTCCCATATGCCAAAAGAGGATTCTTGCATTCAGTGGATTGTTTTAACAATATTGTAAACAATTCTTTAGTCATGTTGAGTCCCTACAGTCCAGGGACTAGTGTTTCATTGATTAATTCTTGCTGCTTACGGATGATTTTGCTCACTTTAAGGATAACCTTCCTTTTTTGGTGGGTAAAAGAATGCCATCTCTAACTTATCCAGCAGGAAATATCTCATGAAAGACCCCTCCTCCTTCCAAAGATCTCTGAAGATAGCAAACATCTATCTATCCATCTATTGCCAGACGCCTTAATCCCGTAAGGGGTGGCCACAAACAAATCACCCCCATGTCGCTCTGTCCCCCGCCATTTCATTGCCCTGTTCCCAGCCCACACTGTCACGAATTTTCTACATTGTAACGTTGTGTTGAGTGAGTCGTGACATCGTCCCGTAAATTTGAGTTGTCTGATGGCGCGGCGGTAGCCGTTACACGCCGGCGCGGCGCGCGCACCTCCCACGCTCGTCGCGCCCCGATTCAAATCAGAGCTCAGTTTGCTTGTAGACGCGGCGCGACGCGGGACGCCTCTCAAAGGCTCTGTGCTTTTCTAGCGTTTTTCAGATTTCAGCTTGTATTGGCGTGTCTCCTGCAGCCCCACCCACTTTGGTGATCGTCACAGCAGCTCTGTTTCATCCATACCGATCAGTATTTTCTGGTTTTTCCCTAGGCTAAGCTTTTTGAAATATTTAGCCGTTATCTGAGTGTTTCAGCGAGTGAGTGGATTCCTTTATTTGATTTGAATTTCATGTAACGTAAATTCATTTCTTTGTAATTAATAAATTCACAGTTCTTTTCTTGAGCTTTGTTAAAGTTGTTAACTGTGTTTAATTAGTCCACTCTGTTATTTAATACAGTTTGCTACTCTGCGTTAGCACAACTTTTGAATTAAATCACGGCCAGTACTTAGGCCAGCTTTGAATCACTATAAATCCGTTGTGCTAGCTGGGAGTTGGCTCAGCCAAGAGCCTGTTATTATTATTATTATAATTTTTTTTGATTGTTGGGGGGGGGAGAAGAAACTTTCTCGTAGGCCAACGGTACAATATTGCAGCTCTGCTGCGTGCCGTTAAGGAAGTTTGTAATTCTCGACCCTAGAGAATTGACATAGCACACTTAGCTATACATTGTATACCAATTATACAATATTTCATTATTTCTTGGGAATACTTAAATTTCCCCTGACATCTGGCGACACGCCAGGGTAAAAGTCTCATTTTCCCCTGACATCTGGTGACACGCCAGAGCAAACTCTCATTTTCCCCTGACACACACCCCCCTCTCTCATGTGCCTCTCCATCCCTCCATCCCATCCGTGGCCTCCCCCTCCCTCTCCCCCCTCTACCTCACTCACATACACTCTCCTCGTCAGTCTCTCGCTCTCCATCCTCTCCACATGTCCAAACCACCTCAGTGTATTTTTCCTAACGCTTCCTATCACATCCACATCCACACCACAACGCTCCTTCACTTCCTTATTTGTCAGTCTGTCTCTCCCTGTGACTTCGCATGCTCCTCTCAAATAATTCGTTTCCACTGCTCTCACTCTTGACTTCTGTCCCTCCTACAAGGTCCAAGCTTCACTTCCATACGTTAGAGTTGGTATCACAATACTGTCATATAGTAGCTTTTCACATCCATGCGCACTTCCCTGTTTCTTACCGCCGCGTCAAGGAACCAGCAACCTTTCTTCCCTGTTGCACCCTTTCAAGCACTTCACCCTCTAAATTTTACATCCTTACTCATCACACTACCCAAGTACTTAAACGCACTCACATTTTTCATTTCCTCCTCATTCAACCTCACTGTACATTTACTGACTTCACTTCTCTCGAAGACCATAATTTTACTCTTCCCTACATTCACCTTTAGATTCCATTTCTTACACACTCTCCCAAACTCATCTACCAAGCCTTGCATCCCCCCTTCCCCTTCACTTAACAACACAGTATCATCTGCAAACAAAAGTACAGGTAGTTTCCAAACACTGCCCTCTCTTAGTAGGGCCGCTCCAACATCCACTGCCCTACCTTGTATCTCTTTTACAGCCTCATCCATATACAGACTGAACAACCATGGAGACATGACACATCCTTGTTTCAATCTAACCGTCAAACAGAAAAATTCACTCAGTTCACTATCCACAAGCACTGCACCCTTAGCACCCCCATACATACTCTTCACGGCCTTCCATAACTTCCCATGTACTCCATATATTCTTAATACTTTTCACAATCCTTATCTGTCCACCCTGTCATTTGCTTTCTCCAGATCCATGAAGATCGCATACGACTTCTTTCTCATCTCTAGAAACTTTTCCACTAGAGATCAAAGAATGAATATCTGATCTACACAACCTCATTCCTTCCTATAACTTCCCTGTTCTTCTCCAACTAATCCTCTTTCATTTCCCTAACTCTGTCAGTAAGTATCCTGCTATACATTTCCTGCTACACTAAGAAGACAAATGCCCCTATGATTACCACACACTTTTTTCCCCCTTTTCCTTTGTACAGAGGAATAATTATACCTGACTTCCAATCCTCTGGGACTCTACCTTCCTCCCAGGCCAATCTGCACATCTTCCACATCCATTCTGGCAAACATCAAATGACAAATATATCACCAGAGTGAAAGGGATAACTAAAAATCTTTCGTGGTTGTGCATGAATCTTGGTATTTAGTACTTGGTACTTAGTGTGTTTTTACATGTTCTTCTAAAAAGATTTGGTTTGTTTATATCTTTTTGCATCTCAGCCATCTGTGGCTGGTTTTAAAAAGAAGCTTACCAGTTTTCACTACTGACAAGTTTCCACCGTCCATTCACTCGATGTACAGCTACCATCAGACGTTTATTCATTATGTGACCTGCCAATTGGTTGCTTGTAGCCCAGGAAATAAATGACTACGTTAGGTACTAACCACATTCTGAAATAAGTGCCGGTGTTTTGATAAGGTGATACTTCAACAGCACGTGGCGCATGAGGCCTTGCATCAGAGGGATGGTTAGAGTATATTGTTCATATAATGTCATTCACGGACGAGAAATTGTACCGCTTCATCTTCACCATTGATATTAAACATCGGAATGGAGCATGGTAGGACTGGATGAGAGGCATATATTATTGTTTCCTTCTCTGATTGTTCACTCATATTACGCTGAAAACTGTTTAGTAAATGTTGGAAAATTAAAGAAAAAACAAGTATTCTTCTGCACCATAAATAAGCTCAGGAATGTAAGAAGACGGCCGCCATGACAAAAACCTTCCATTCCAATGTCACGCCGATTTTTTTTAACACCCTCTTGCTTTCTCTCTCTCTCTCTCTCTCTCTCTCTCTCTCTCTCTCTCTCTCTCTCTCTCTCTCTCCTCGCCTTAAATTGGGTGCCCCCTGGATTTCCCAAGGGTGGCAGTGCGAAAGCTTTGCCAATAATGTTTGATTTTTTGATTTTCAGAGAGAGAGAGAGAGAGAGAGAGAACTATGAGATTTTCCAGAGAAATGAAACGAAAATAGAGTAATCGATTATATGAAAGGAAGAAATGAGAGGGTAAGAGAAAAAATAAAAAAAAAGAATTTTAACCAAAAATCCGAAATACGAAGAAAGAAAAATAAAGAAGTAGAGAGAATTGGCCTAAAAGATGGTAAGGCAGAAATGACTGAAAAAGTTAAGGCAAAGATTGGGGAAAAAAATAGAGAGGGAAGGAATGAAGGGATGAAATTTGTACGGAGACAGACAGACAGACAGACAGGCTGGCTAAACCTTTAGTATACTGTACATTTTCCGAGTGCGTGAATTTCCGAGTACTTGTCGAAGAAGAAGAGGAAGAAAAGACGAGGAAGAATGAAAAGAAAAGACGAAGGATAAAAGAAGAAGAGTGAACAGGAAAAGATGAGGATGAAGAATGAAAAGAAGAGGAAAAAGAAGAGAAAGACGATGATGAAGGAAATGAAGAAGAAAAAGAAGAAAAAGGAAATGAAGAAACGGAAAAAGATAAACAAGAAGAAGAAGAAGACAATGGAGGAGGAGGAGGAGGAGACAGGGGACAGAGAATAAGATGGAGGAGGAGGAGGAGGAGAAAACAAAAATGGAGAGAAAGAAGAAAGCAGTGAAAAGAGAATGAGAAGAAAGAAAGAAAAGAGGGGGAGGAGGAGGAAGTGTTTCATGGTGCTGTAAATAATGGAAAAATAAGATGAAATAAGGAGACGAAGAAGTCTTAGGTTTCAGCCTATCGACTGCATGAGGATAGTGAAGTGAAACAATGTCTTCGGTATATGCCAGTCTTCCCCTGGAGTACGACTCACAATATTCGTGTTGCAGCTGTGATTCTACATATACAACCTCGCGTACAGGGGCGGGGGGGGGGGGAATCCCTTCAAAAAGTCTGAGAATTGAATCAGAATTTTCCACTGTGGGAGCCGGATCATCTAACCCCTGCGCCACCGGTTCACTCCATGAACAAAGGGCAAAATGAGAAGAACACAAAAGCTGACTGGATGGAACCAATAAAATAGGTAGGTCTGGTTGTTTGTCTGTTCCGCAATGTTATCAGTTCTCTGTAGTAAACATAATCTGACATTAATTTTAATAAATTCCAGTGTTCTTGTTTCACTGCTTACACATTACTCGATATAGCTGTGTAATCCCTTGATTCGGTATTTTTTTTCTGAGCCAAACAATCGTTTTGCATTTGTTGGAATATAGCCGAAGTGCCTTTTTTTGCCAGTCTTACGAAGCAGGATGGTATCATTTTCGCAACTCGCCCTAAATCGTTGTTCGATATTCAGACTGCGTGTATGTGTGTCTGCCTATCTGTCTGTATGTGCCTTAATTCCTCCTAGGCTGTTTAACTGCTATGAATGAAACTTCCCTGGTAACTTCGTTTGGTTACTCCTAAAGTCTTCAACTACTGTATATACAATCTCCCAACCATAATTTTAGGGGGCTTGCGCCCCTAACCGAATTACACATTCGCAGAAATAGTAAAAGAAGGGCAGATATGGCTTTATATCTTAATACATGTTGTACGATGGACTCTAATCGGAAAAGCGATATCTGGCGAGCGTGCTTCCCCCCTGATTCTTGGGGAGGTCAATTCCCTTCCCCAAAATAAGAACGATCAGAAATAGAGGAAACTGGGTACATGGATTTCAACGAAACTTCTCAGGTCGGTTCGTCTGGTTTCTCGATAATGTCTTCCAGTGTATATAAATCTCTACCATTATTTTTAAGAGGAGTCATCCTCCTCAAAATTGATAAAGGACACGAAATAACTGAAGGAGGGCAGATATCTCTTTGATATCTCATTGCATATTGTTGAATGGGCTACAAACCACTGACTACTGCTGCTGTTGCTGCTGTTGTTACTGCTATTACTATTGCTACTACTACTACTGCTGCTGCTGCTGTTAGTACTATTATTTTACAAACGGCATGCATACCACAGGATTGGGTAAGATGTCTCCATGATTTCTCTGAATGCACAAGAAGGAACTGCAGATCTACATTATTTAATTCTCTCTACCAGGGGTCGCTTTCATTCAACAAAGGAAAGACATCATAAAGCTAAAGAATTATTAGAATAGTGTTTCTGATCCGCTCTAAACAAAAGGTTGTTAAGCTCACTAAAATCTCTTGTAGAAGTATTTCATATAAAAACGTCACTAAAGGGAAGGATTCGTCTGCAGTCAAGGGGCCGGATACTCAAAAGCTGTCCCAAGTTAGGACAACTGGCTGTCGTATGGAAGTTAGGATATCCTAACTTATGCCACACCTAGGACATCCCAAATCACAGATACTCAAACAAGATTGAAAACGTCCTAATGCTGTCCTAGGGTGTTTTCCATGAAGCTCACCAGAGGGCAGTAAGAGCACCAGCTGATTTGTCGTTAGCCAATCACAATTGCAGTTCGTCGACGTAAACACCAATCAAAACAGAGATTCTCCAAAAATGCGACGGTTGATCAAATTCAAATATAAACACAGAGCGGCTTAGTTGACAGTGTCCCTAGCAAGGCCTAAAGAGGTCCCTAGGACTTTACAGTACGTAAAGTTAATAGTGTGCCAAAATATAATGGAAGACCCTCCACTTAAGAAACGCCGCCCTAACTTCTCCGAAAACGAATTATGTACAATGGTTCTGGAGGTGTCGGAAAGAAGGAAAATATTATTTGGAAAATTAAGCAACACCATCACATTAAGCAAATGCTTGGGAAAGTGTAAAAGATGCTGTAAATAATGTGAGTCGTATTCAGAGTGATGTGGGAGAAGTGAGAAGGAAATTTACACACCTCAGGTCAGACGTGAAGAAAGCAACTGGCGAAAAGAAACATTTACAGGGAACAGGTAAGTAATGGTTATCATCATCCAGCAGTTACACTATTTGGTACATTTCCAGAACTACACCCCACTCACTTTGAAGCTTATTTTATTTGATTTTATTTTTTGATGTCTTATAGTGTGATTCATTTGAATCTGATACTCATTTCTGTCAAAGTAATGTTCGGGGCGCAGAAAGACCACTGCTACAGCGATGTGTTTTCCGATCGGGTTATGCTTTGGATGTTAATCAAACCAATTTCCGAGTTATGTTCGCCTACGACACCCTCCGGGGGTGTCCTAAGTTAGGACCAGAGTTACGACACATGTCACAAAATGGCGGCTGAAATGTTTTGAGTATCGATGGAGTGGGCACCGTGGGCGAGATAGGACTGTCATAGCGAGATACGACAGTCCTAAGTGTTTTGAGTATCCGGCCCCTGGTTCAACCACAGCACCCCTTATGTCCGCCAAAGCGGTCAGTGGATTGGTGAACGCTTCCCAAAGTTTTACAACTCCACTTTGGGTACGGCCTCTACTGAATCACAGTACACTGAGTAGTGACCTGTCACTTTTGCTGAGAAAACACATGTAATGATTTGTTAGTATATCTCATCTGTGATGACCACGGCCTTTTCAGTTGTAAATCCCAGTGTATTCCTGCCTCAGCGACAGAGTTATCTCTCTCCGAACTAGCTATTTTCTTACATTTTATTCAAAACCCTCATCATTATCCTTCCGAGATTTACCAAAAAGTTTTGCAGTTTTACTAGACTCATCAAAGGCCTTCGCCAAGTCTGGCACGTCTAATTTCAAGATGTTATATGGTTTCTGTCCTCTGTTGTGTCTTCATTTCAGGTTTCCTTTTATCTTTCTATAGCTTCTGTTGTAGAAAGGCACTGTACTTTCCCCAGAGCTATCAGCAGTGATATTTCTAAGGCTCCTGAGGTGTATAGTATACAGTAAGTTTAACTCTCTCGACTCCTATACTGAGTCCACCCACTATCCACCCTTCATTCACCTGTTTCTAAAAAAGGCTTCCACAACAGTCACTAAAAACTCTTAATTATGTTGCAGCAACCTTGACTGCTGACTTGTCTGTAATTTAAGACGAACAAAATATTTTTCAATGCTTCGTAAACTCAATTTATCATTATGCTACTTGTTGCAGTCTTCCTGACAACTTGACCTTTAATTTGTCTCCAACAACAACACACAATTTAATCCTTCAGTATTCTCGTTATGTTTACTTTCTTAGGTCACATTACTTCTACTGAATAATCAGTTCCTCAGAGGTCGAATGTATTAAATCCTTTTTTTTTTTTCTTTTCAACTTTGAAAATGAAAGATAACTAAGAAAGTGTATGTGGGTGAAGTGGAGAGAGGACGGGGGAGGGGGAGACCGAGAATGAGGTGGAGGGATGGAGTTGAGAGGTGTATGAGGGAGGGGGGAGTGAGTTGGGGGGAGGGCAGTCAAATGGTGGGTGACAGCGACTTGGAGGCGGTTTGTCTGCGGCCACCCTTTACGGGATTAGGGCGTCGGGCTATAAATAGATAGAACTTTGTATGAAGTACAAAGTTGTGTGTGGGTGAGGGCTCACTCGTGAATAGGGTGAACTCAACGATTTTCTGTCACAACTCTCATCTTCTCACTGATTCCCTTCAATCTCTACTTCTGAATCTAAACGTTGCATTAGTCTGTCTTTACTATAGCTAATACACTCAACATTTCTTTTTAGCCCTGCCAGCATGCCTCCTCTTTAAGGCAGGCATGCAGTACGTATCTAACACACCCGTACTCCTCTTCTGTTCATCTGGCTAACCGGTATTCATGCCCTTCCATCCATCCATCATCCATTCCTATGTCGCCCCATGAAGAGCGTAGGAGCCCGGGGCAAGGCAAATTGGTCCTGACATTTCATATGAGAGTGACCAGCCTCACTCATCCCCGAGTAGCATTACGAGAGACATAAACCCCAACCACCCCATGGATATAAATCAACACAGGCTCAATCTGATTGGAGCGCCTTAAATACCTACTAAACCATCAGGCGCCATAATTTGGTTATATGGTTACCACCCAACGTAGTAAATGGTTTCCTGTACACCAGGAAAC
>JAGKTI010017640.1:0-18350 GCA_018397915.1 Birgus latro
AATCCTTGATGTTATCTGCCAGTAGCACATGTAGGCAATCCTTGATGATATCTGCCAGAAGCACATGTAGGCAATCCTTGATGTTATCTGCCAGTAGCACATGCAGGCAATCTTTGATGTTATCTGCCAGTAGCACATGTAGGCAATGTTTGATGTTATCTGCCAGTAGCACATGTAGGGAATCCTTGATGTTATCTGCCAGTAGCACATGTAGTCAATCCTTGATGTTATCTGCCAGTTCTTGCAGCCCGACCTTGACATTTGGACCTATCTGGGGGCCTTGAATGATCTTGCTGAGCCAGGCTTGCGATACTTTGTGGTCATTAAAACCTCTCCTCCAGGATCTGTCTTGCCATTTTATTCCCTAATTCAGCTTTCATTATATAAAAACATGGTACCGCTTTGGCAGCAGATCCAGTACCTAACTGCAACAACTGGCTCTGCCTAACTGAAGGATTAACTGAAATCCTACCGATGGTTTCGTCAAGGTTATTTATGAGTTTCCAAAAGTTGAGTGGGTTACCATCAAAGACTTTTTTTTTCTTTTTATGCTAGGAAGAAGGAACCAAAGGCTAGGAGCCCGCAAACCGTTCCTTCCAAGATAAAAACAAAAACAATATGAGAGCCAAATTCAAGATCCGATCGTTTCGAGATACCTGGACACACTGCGTTTAAAATACTGGAAATCATAGGAAGTAGGAAATACAGACAGAGGGAGACAGTTCCAGAGTTGACCTGTTGCATAAATGAAGGACTGGGAATAACGGTTAATTCTTGCATTAGAGAGTTGGACAGAAAAGGGATGAGAGTTTGTTGCTAGACGGGTGCTACGCGCCCGTCGTAGAGGTAGGGAGATGCAAGCAGACAGTTCAGAGCAGCAGTGACCATTGAAGTAACGATAGAAAAGAGATAAAGGTGCAACAGTGCGGCGAAGAGACAGAGGTTGAAGGGAGCCAGTAAGGAGAGTTGATGAAACGAAAATCCTTTGCCTCCACCCTTTTGAGAAGAGCTGTATGTGGGGAGCCTCCCCACACATGAGAGTTGTACTCAACACAGGGGCGAATAAAACCCGTGTATAACCTTAACAACTGTGCAAGGGTAAAGAAGGTACGGAGCCGGCTTAGGACAGCTAATCTCTTGGAAGCAGATTTTACAAGAGATGTAATATGATCTTTCCAAGATAAGTCACGAGTGAATGAAACCCCAAGCATGTTCAAGGATGAAGCAGGATTAAGCTGGATATTATTAAACATCAGTGGGTATTCCTGTGGAAGATATTGCCGGGTTGATAGGTGTAAGAACGGACTCTTTAATGCATTAAAAACAACAAGATTATTTTTACTCCAGTCAGAGATACGAGCTAAGTTAGACATTAGGTTTGCCATAGCCTCATCTCTTGTTTGTTGAAGTAAGTGCTGAGATGGACGTTGCGGGAACCGAATGGAAAGGTGAAGGGTGGAGTCATCCGCGTACGAGTGGACAGGGTTAGATGTACAGCTTAGAAGGTCACTGATGAATAAAAGGAAGAGTTGGTGATAGGACAGAACCCTGAAGAACACCACTGTTGATCTAGGAGAAGGCGATGGCCGTCTACAACAGCAGCTATAGAACAATCAGAAAGGAAGCTAAAGATGAAGGCACAGACAGAAGGATAGAAGCCGTAAGAGGGCAGTTTGGAAAGTAAAGATTTATGCCAGACTCGATCGAAAGCCTGTGAGATGTCAAGTGAAATGGCAAAGCTTTCGCCATAGTCTCGAAAGGAGGATGACCAGGAGTCTGAAAGGAAGGTGTGAAGATCGCCAGTGGAGCGTCCCTGACGGAACTTGTAGTTCTATCTTTGGTAGCTGGAGGATTTCCATGAGATGTGGTCGTTCACAGCTCGAGCTTGCTGCCTGTGTATCGATACATTCATCACTTCTTCTGGATGGTTCCGTGGGAGAAGGCTCTTTATGGCATCGACACTCTGGCTAATTTGGCCGTCTAAACCTCTCAGGAGGTTTAGACGGCCAAATTGGCTCAACTTTGGTGCTTTTATCATTCTTCTCACCACTTGGGTGCCATGTTTCTGCATGAGGATCGAGCCTTATGGGTCTGTCATCCTTAGCTGAACTCCAAATCTGGTCATTCCATGGGACACTCCCAAGTACCAGTTTCAACTTTGTTCCAATTGTCCTTATTTCTGTAGCCATTCCCTGGACTTCCTTTTTCAAAGTTGTCCCAGGCTTGTTCAGCAGCAACAGCTGCAGCAGCTTCAGCTTGCAGCACCTTATATTCTGATTTTAACCTGGTTTGCATTCTTTTTTGTGCTAACCTTTGTTCTTGCTCCTCTAACCAAGTTCTCACAGCTTCCTTTGTCGTGCCACCGTGTTTTCTTGTTTTTCTAACTCAAGCTCTGGCAGCTTATTCTGGAGAATCTCTTTGGCATTCTTAAGCTTGGCCTCTTGCGCAGTTCTATGTGCCGCAGCACTCCTTTTACATGAAGAGCACTTTGAGGATGCCTTTGATGATACCGTGATCCTCGATCCTTAGGCCCTCGAACTGGCTCTATCGGTCCTCACTGGGTCTGTTGCACCAGACCCAGCACTTTCATTTCTCAACCAGCTTCTAGCTTGGTTTACATGTTCATAAGCCTTTATCTGAGCGAGGTCAAGGCATGATTCTGCCAAATGTTCCTCATCTACATCCTTGTGAAATTGAAAGATTTCCATGAGCTTTACATGACATTCCTCAAGACTTACAACAGAGGCTTCTACACCATCGATTGCAAACGTACGAGTAACTACTTGAGCATCGGAAATATCGTTTGTAATGTGCGATTTTAAGACATTGAGTCTCTTGATTAACATCCCTAATTTACCTGTACCGGCTTTTGAGTCTTTAATGACTGAATATTTTCAGATATCGCTCCACTTCTGCTTGTTGACTTTCTTGCTTACCTACATGGGCTACAAAATGCTCTGCATCTAACGCATGCTACTCCTTTTCATTTTTTTCCAGCCGCGATAGCGAAGCTGGTATTTGTCACGAATTTTCTACATCGTAAAATTATGTAAAGTAAATTGTGACATCGAGTGAAACCCGTCCGCTCGCGTGCTTGTATTCGCATCAAGTTGTCAAAACTTTCGTCATTCTTTCGCGAGTGATTGTTTTTATGTGCGGGCGGTGCAGTCCTCTGAGCGATAAATTCTGAATTATCGTTTCCGCTCCCAGCCGTTACGCCGGCCACACCCTTTTACACGCTTTTCATGCCGTGTACTCAAAATCAGAGCTTAGTCTGTCTGTAGACACGGTCCGTGTGGTACGCCTTGCAAGGCTCGAGTGATTTTCTTAGCGATTTCAGATCTCAGCTTGTGTTGGCGTGTGTCCCGAAAGCTCCCACCAATCCTTGGTGATCATCACAGCAGCTCGGTCTCATCTATACCAATTAGTATTTTCTTGTTTTCCTAGGCTTAAGTTTTTGAGATATTTAGCTGTTTGTCTGAGTGTCTGAGTGAGTGCATTTCCCTTTCTTTGATTTCAATTGGAGTCATGTAATGTAAATTTATTTGCCTGTATTCAATAAATTTACAGTTCGTTTTCTTGAGCTTTGTTAAATGTAACAGTCGTGTTTAATTTTCCCACATATTTAATACAGTTTTGCTACTCCACGTTAGCACAACTCTTTGTATTAAATCACGACTGGTACTTAGGCCAGCTTTTGGCATTAATCCTTAAATCCGTTGTGCTAGCTAGGAGTTTGGCTCAGCCAAGATCCTGTTTATCTTTATTATTATCATTTTTGAATGTTAAGGGGAGAAACTAACTTTCTCTGAGGCCAACGGTACAATATTACAGCCTACTAGAGCGTCTAGTCTCTGCTGTGTACCGTTGAGAAGGTCTATAAATTCTCGACTCTAGAGAATTGGTGAAGTAAGCCAGCATAAAGTGAAATCGCCACTTGATTTCACGAGTCTATTCTATTCTCTCGTAGTAAATGACTCGATAGTCATTCTTAGCATACATAGCTATATACTGTATACTCGAATTATACAATATCACATTATCCTCGTTAATTATACACTTATCTTTTGAAATATTACACTTTATCTTTTGAAATGCATTGAATTTCCCCTGACAGTATTGTTTCAATTTGTGTGTGTGTGTGTGTGTGTGTGTGTGTGTGTGTGTGTGTGTGTGTTAGCATAACTTTGCATCCTCTCAAAAGATATAATCACAAAATTTTACAGGTGTCTAGCAGGGAAAAAAAAATTAACGAGTTCGAAATTGGTGAAAGTAGGTCAAGGTCTGTGTGTCTGTTACCACGATAACTTTGCAACTGCTCAAGATATCATCGCAACATTTTACAGGTGTGTAGTAGGGATGAAAGTCTCCTACGAGTTTGAAACTGGTGAAGGTAGGTAAAGTTCAAGGTCATATTCCGAGCCGCCCTATATAGGTATCGGCTTGCGGCTGATGTGATTCCCCCTTGGGGGACCTCTAGTTATTAGTATTTTCAACTGACTCCGAGACAAGAGAGCTAACACTAACAGCAGCGCCCGAGTGACCTGACATTTGCTGCAGGTTGAGGAGTTCGTGCTCTTCTGCCCTATGAAACATTTTATTTCTATAATGCTAGATAAATGACAAAACGAAACTACAATTTGTCAACAGCTACAGAAATAATACCCAAATACTTTTGCTGAAATTCAAACAAATAATGTCAATCAATACATCACCATACAATTAAATCAATGGCAAAATAATTGTATCAAACACAGCAATCAGTACTGCACAAATAATTCACAGTAGCAATTCAGTACGTATTGCACAGCAACAACAATATTGCAAATGAATAAGCAAAGCACTTCAAGGCAATTAATTGCAATTTTACTCTAGCACAGTAATCTTTACTCTTGCTCATCATCCAACAAAGCAATATTAACTACTGCAGAGCACCAACACAGCAGTCTTAACTACTGCGCAGTCCTGTTTATTTAAGCATACAGTCATGCATCAAACAATACTAAGTTGTGTCACAATGATGTTACAGTAATCATTAATATCCGTGAGTAGCTGTTACCACGCATTGGCAGTCTGAATTCCTCTGTTCCCAGCACTAAACTCTGTTAATTTATCACTAGTTAAAACTGGGAAATTTTCGAACTGTGCCATTCAGACATAAATACTATAAGTCTAGTGATGTTATATCACTTTGCTGCTCAGTGGATGTTTCCCTTATGATGTTCAGTAGGACCAAAGCTTGGTATACTGGGTGGGGCTCCACACAAAATGGCAGTCCGGGGGCCAGAATACATAAGTAATCACCTCACCTTGGGTGACGATCTTCTTACGTGAAGCTAATCTTCGTACTTCGATGTGTAACGTCCAAAGATGTTCACCATACAGGTAGGGATTGTAAAACATCTGATTTTGTACCTTGGGCCTTCTTTATTAGATGTTCACTTCACAATTATTGGTATCGCCTACGCCACAGCTTCCCCTCACAGGCCTCTCGCGTAGCAACCCACGTCGCATATCTTGTCCACCTCCTCTCACCTCGGGAGGCAGCCCATATACAGACCCCTAACCTGAGATACGACTGCAAGGAATTTCATCTACTTTAACCTTACATCTACACCAGTGTAAAGTATATAACACTGTTTTCTCACTATCAGCTATTACACAGATACTTCACAGATCAACATGAGGCACTTACAGTTTGTGGCACCTCTCAATCACTGGTTAATCTCCAGAAAATCTCGGAGTCCCCTACACAACTTCTTTTCGAGTTGGGCTCGTGATCTGCCTCTGCCTCTCCCGTTACCGTAAAAAAAACAATTCTTTTCAGCACACGAAAGGAATCACACATATAAACTAAATACAAGCAAACATCCCCCTTATTTTCCTTAGTTGACATACAGATTTCTTGCCTAATAAAACTAGAGCAAACACTACAAACCAAATATCATGTTACAAAAAATAAGATGGACTTTATATTCACGTGATGTGCCGCAACACTCTGCTTTCTACTTCCAGTGTCCTTGCCGAAAAAAATATAATTTTCTACTCGCAACTTATATATTATGTTTACAGAAAGAACAGCCTAAAAAAATTCTACATTCATATTGTTTTTCCTGGAAAAAATAAATAATAATTGCGAGAGGTAGTTGATCTTATGTCTGTGTAAAAATCTGAGACGCGTACATTGTATACGCCATAGTGGCCCCGGTTTAGCCATCAGCCTTGGCTTCCTGTCACCCAGTAAACTCGCCCCTGGCTATACGGAAACTACAGCCAGAGTACCACAACGAATGTAAACCCGTTGTTTGTAGCCTGAGGCAATGACAGAGTGCAAGGGTAACGGTGTCATCATGAACTGCTCCTCGTGCACCCTAATACAGCTTCGAACTTAAAACTGAACTTTAGGTTTCCGTTGTGTGTGAATCCCTGGCTACGACTTCACTCCAGCCGGGGGTAAGATGAGAGGGTGAACAGGAATTATGGCTCACGACTGAACTAATTCAGAATTTTGGAAAGGTCTGGGAAAAAGAGAGGTTAGAGGAAGAACAGGTTGACGTTTCTAATAAATGGTTATTCTGTGGAGGAAGTATCTATAATAGCCTGGGAGTGGTCTGATATGTCTGATGGAGTGGAGTAGGTTGGAAACGAGGATGAACGCGAGGCAAAATTGTCACTGCCACCACCATCACCACAGTTACTTTCACCACAGCTGCCACTGTCACCACCACTACCACGACCACAATCAGTCACTGCCACTATTACAACCACAGCCACCGTCAACGCCGGTACCATCGCCACAATCACTACCACATTACTAGCGTCATCACAGTAATTACCATCACCTTAGACATCACTGGGTCTACCTCCATCGCCATCATCGACACTACTACCACCACCACCACCACCATCATCATCTTCATCATCATCATCATCATCATCATCATCATCATCACCATGAACGCTTCCATCAACATCACCACCATTGCTACCAAATGCAAATTATCGATAAATGACGACTGATAAGACGCAGTTCCCTGTCCTTCCTCTGTCGACGGTTGAGTGGATAGATACGCTAACTGAATGTTGCCACGCTAAGGCCCGGAAAATGAAGTCCAATATGATCCTTGTCGTGTCTAACAGATTCATAGTTGTGCACTGATCTCAGGTTTTATAGTGAAATCTTTAGCATACAAAGAATTAGCTTGCATTTCTTGTTGATTTTCCACTTCACCTGATAAGGTGGGGACACTAGTACATATTTATTAAATTATTTATTTATTTGTAGATTTACTTGACATCTGCCTGTTTCCAGTGGGTTGTATAAAAATTGTGATGGCATAAATTGCTGCATGTGAACGTCCTTTACAATGATACCAATTTTATGTCTATCTATCTTCTTGTCTATAGCTGGGCGTCTTAATCCCGTAACGGGTGGCCACAAACAAACCGCCTCCATGTCCCGCTGTCCTCTGCCGTTTGGCTGCCCTACTTTAAGAGACATCCTCTTCTTTCATATATTTCTCCACTACACCCCTCTACCTCATCCTTGGTCTCATCCTTGTCCCCTTTTCCCCCTTCCACCACACTCACATACACTCTTGTAGTCATTCTCTCATTCTTGATCCTCTCCACACAGCCCAGCCATCTCAGAAATGTCTCTTAGCGCTTTCAGTCACATCCACATCAATACCACAATGCTTCTTTTCTTCCTCATTTGCCTGTCTGTCTCTCCATGAAGCCCACATGCGCCTCTCAAATAACTCATTTGCACTGCTCTCATTCTTGATTTGTATCCTTCTAACAGGCACCAAGCTTCGCATCTATACGATAGAGTGGGAATAACAATGCTGCTTTGCAGAGAGTTTTCTTTGTTTAAATCGGATATCCAGTTCCCTTCCCTACTCTTTATCAGTGATGTTATTGAACCAACGACCTTACTTCCCTGCTGTCAACTTGCATGCACGTCGCCCTCTAAACTTCCATCCATAGTCATCACATTACCTAAATTCGTGAATGCACTCACATTATCCATTTCCTCACCATCTAGCCTCACTCTGCATTCTATGACTACATCTCTTTCAACAGCCATAACTTTCCTCTTAGGTACAGTCACTTTTATTTGTTTCCTACCTACCCTCCCAAACTATAGAATTCATCAGTCATTTTCACCCAACAATACAGGGTCATCAATAAACAAGAGTATAAGTAGTTTCCAAACCCTATCCTCTCTTACTCCAGACGCTCCAACATCCACTGTCCTACCTAGGATGACCATGCTCCTGTTGAGAAGGAAGTTTTACTCATTACTCTCCAGGGTTCCTGTCAGTGGGATTTTGCTAAAAAGGTACATACTGTAACGCCCTCCACCTGTCACCTCATAGTCATGGAGCTCATAGGTCAGTACCCTGTGGCTCGCCTCCCCCCCTCCCTCATTTTTTCATAACTTTATAATATGTTTAATTTTGTCCCTCTTGAATACCATGAACACCGATGTGTTAGCCCATTTTTGGTCACTGTGACCTTCAGGTTGACATGGACTGTTAGCTTGAGAGGATTTGTTTGACTTCTCAGTCATCAAAACTGGTCCGTAATTTAAGCCTGCAGAGCCGGAGCAAAGGGACGGACGGGCGGATGAAAATATTATACATGCTCAGCTGCCCAAGGCCGTCAACTTCGCCATGGGTAAAAGGATAGTACATAAATGATACATTATTATATCGTTTCGATTCGTTTTTAAAGGTTCCAACACGCTTGCATACGTCGGCCTTGGTCACCTAATGGCGGTTCTTCATGCTGCTTGATCTCTGGCAGCCTCCCTATTCAGTCCCTTATCCTTGAGGTCACACTCAGTGACCTCGTCCTAAGTCTTTCTCGGTCTTCCTTTCGCAACCTTACCCCTAACGTTAACACTTCTCACTTTCTGCACTCATCCTCTCCACATGCCGAAACTACCTCAATCTACCTCTTCTCATCACAACACCAATACGCTCCAGTTCCATCCTACCTCTTAACGCTTCCATAGTAAACCTAGCCCCCTCCTCCCCCCAGGCCTCGCACTCAAGGGCGCATTGCACATCCACCTAATTATTGTCATTTATGTATGTTTGAGCCTCCAAATATCCTTTATCCTTTACTGTCCAGGTCTCACTACCATACAGCATTACACTCCTAAATCACACACACACACGCATATATATAGAGAGTTGGCTTGCAGTCCCGTGGGACCCAGGTTCGAATCCTCGCTGAGGTAGGGAACAGTTTAAGGATTTGAATTTCATTAAAATCAGGCTTTACTGATCTACCAGAAGACCCGCCGACATGTCGTAAAAATAACCCCGCTAATACCAATACACCAGTCCTGTATGAGACAGCCCTTGCATGTATTCAATATGGACGGTCGGTGTTAGCGCCGAAGTGGTGACATGTAGAGGTGTATGAGGACGGCTGGGCCTTGATAGCAGGCTGTAAAGCCTATGCCCAGAGTCGGACACATAAAAAAAAAAAAAAATTGAATGAATGCATGGAAAGTACTTCTATAATCGCATATTCTTTTTTTTCTGATTCTAATAGCAGTGGTCCCTGACACCGTCCATAAGTACATGGTGGTCAGGTTCAACATCCTTAGGCAGGCAGTCATATATGAGACCGCACAGTACACATCATAGCCATAAAAAAATTCCAGACTTTCCTTGGGTGAGTAAACTATTTTAGCAAAATTTCAGATTTTTCCTTCTGCTTACACTGTTAATCTTTTCTCTCCGTTGGGCTCCTCCGATCATAACCTTATTACCTTAACCTGTCCTATCTCTCTGGTACAGCCTGTGGACCCTCCAAAGAAACGCCGCTGTGGCACTTTGGACCTGTAGACTGGGAGGCCCTCAGGCAGTACTTCTTTGATTTTCCTTGGAATGATTATTGCTTCCATGGCCGGGAGCCGTCTGAGTGTGCCTTGCGCATTACGGAGGTAATTCTCTCGGGCATGGAAGCACGCATTCCTTTCTCATATCCTCTGACTAATGCAAGAAAGCCTTGGTTTAATCACGCTTGTTCTAATGCTGTCCGCAACAAGAAGAGGGCCTTTAAAAGGTACCAGAGCCAACACACCCCTGAATCACATCTTTTGTATATTTCTGCCCGGAATCGTGCTAAGTCTGTTCTTCGCTCTGCTAAAAATAATTTCATCCGTGCTAAATGTTCCCAACTCTCCAACTCGAATTCTTCTCGCTCCTTCTGGCACCTTGCCAAAAACCTTTCTAACAACTTTACCTCATCATCCTTCCCTCCTCTTTTCTACTCTGATGGCTCTGTAGCTATTTCTTCTACTGATAAAGCAGATCTCTTTGCTCAGACTTTCTCCCCCAATTCTACCTTAGACGATTCCGGTGCTGTTCCTCCATCACTTCCCCCCCTCAGACTTCCTCATGACTGGCATTAAAATTTCTTCAGCTGATGTATTTTCTGCCATCACTGGCCTCAATATTAACAAGGCATATGGGCCTGATGGAGTCCCTCCTGTTGTCCTCAAAAACTGTGCTTCTGTGCTTACACCCTGCCTAGGTAAACTCTTTCGCCTTGTACCTTTCCTTCTTGCTGGAAGTTTGCTCTTATTCAGCCAGTCCCAAAGAAAGGTGGCCATTCCCAACCCCCCTAACTATCGTCCAATTGCTTTAACATCCTGTGTCTCAAAAGTTTTCGAATTAGTTCTTAACAAAAATTTTAAAGCATCTTTCCTGTCACAACCTTCTTTCTGATCGTCAGTATGGGTTCCGTCAGGGACGCTCCACTGGCGATCTTCTCACCTACCTTTCATCCTCCTGATTATCCTCCTTTCGGGACTTTGGCGAAAGCTTTGCCATTGCACCTGACATCTCAAAGGCTTTCGATCGAGTCTGGCATAAATCTTTTATTTCCAAACTGCCCTCCAACGGTTTCTATCCTTCTCTCTGTGCCTTCATCTCTAGCTTCCTTTCTGGTCGTTCTATAGCTGCTGTTGTAGACGGCCATCGTTCTTCTCCTAGGCCCGTCAACAGTGGTGTTCCTCAGGGCTCTGTCGTATCACCAACTCTCTTCCTTTTAGTCATCAATGGCCTTCTATGCTGTACATCTAACCCTATCCACTCATATGCTGATGATTCCACCCTTCACCTTTCCATTCGATTTCCGCAACGTCCATCTCAGCAGTTACTTCAGCAAACAAGGGATGAGGGTATTGCACACCTAATGTCTGACTTGGCTCGTACCTCTGATTGGGGTAAAAATAATCTTGTTATTTTTAATGCATCAAAAACTCAGTTCTTACACTTATCAACCCGACAAAATCTTCCTCAGGAATATCCACTAATGTTTAATAATGTCCAGCTCAGTCCTGCATCATCCCTGAACATGCTTGGAGTTTCATTCTCTCAGGATTTGTCTTGGAAAGAACATATTACATCTCTTGTGAAATCTGCTTCCAAGAGATTAGGTGTGCTAAGCCGACTCCGAACTTTCTTTACCCCTGCACAGTTGTTGACCTTGTACACGGGTTTTATTCGCCCGTGTATGGAGTACAACTCTCATGCGTAGGGAGGCTCCCCACATGCAGCTCTTCTCAATAGGGTGGAGTCAAAGGCTTTTTGTCTCATTAACTCCCCTCCTCTTACTGATTCCCTTCAACCTTTGTATCTTTGCCGCACTGTTGCTTCTTTATCTCTCTTCTATCGCTACTTTAATGGTCACTGTTCCTCTGAACTGTCTGCTTGCATCCCTCCAGGTCTACGACGGGCACGTAGTACCCGTCTAGCAACCAACTCTCATCCCTTTTCTGTCCAACTCTCAAATGCAAGAGTTAACCGTTACTCCCAGTCCTTCATTTATGCAACTGGTCAACTCTGGAACTGTCTTCCTCTGTCTGTATTCCCTGCTTCCTATGATCTCCAGTCTTTGAAACGCAGTGTGTCCAGGCATCTCGAAATGAATGGATCTTGAATTTGGCTCTCTTTTGTATTGTTTTTACTTTTTCTTGGAAAGACAGTATGCGGGCCCTGGCCTTTGGTTCTTTCTTCCTTGCATAAAAAAAAAAACGCTGCGTTCCTAAGTTCAATTCAATCCCAGCTGAATAGATACAAAGTGCAGAAAAATTATATCTGTCTGCTACATGTCCTTTGGGGCTGGGTGGATGCAGGGCCCCAGCCCATCATCATCAATCATAGGACACAAACAGTTCACAGCATCACCACCCTAATCCACCCCAGGGGGGCACTTTTGCCCCCCCCCTCGGAATTCTCTGGTTTCAATTGAAAGAATTCAAGGAAGGTACTTCTATAATCTCAGTTTTCTTTCTGAATCCAGTAGGAGTGGTCCCTAACCATGCCCACGCCCACATGGTGCATGTGTATATGTGCGCATGTGGCACAGTGACCAAAGTAACAGGGTGACTGAGCAGATAAGTGGCCCCCCCTGCTACCTGCTGCTCTGCCGCGGCGCTCAGTGCCTCCGGCTGCATGTGTACATGTGCATGATTGCATGTGTCACTGTGACACATGAATTTACAGGGGGTCCACAGTGAAATTCACATTTGAGAACAAGGAGAAATTAACAAAAACTTGGGAGGAAGGGCATATTTTGCCGTTTCTGGGGTGGATTATGGTTAAGAGAACTTATGATGGCAGTGAAGCTTGTGTACAAGTAGGTGGTTGTGTAAGTATGAGTGGTTTACCATAAGCGCTGGTGTAAGACAAGCATGTGTGATGTTCCCATGGTTGCTCAATGTCTTTACGAATGGGCTAATGAGAGAGGTAAACACTTAGGTGATGGAGAGAAGGATGAACATAGTAATGAATGGTAAAAAGTGAAGCATTTCAACAGCATGTAGGCAGACGATGCTGTATTGCTGGCTAATCGAGAACAGGAACTGTCAAGATGTACGTAGCTTTGTTGATGCCTGCGAGCTCCGTGTATTGAAAGCAAATATAGATAAGAGTAAAATGATGATTGCTGAGAAAGAAGGTGACTCCTGTGTAATACTATCGTAAATGAAGAAACTTGAATTGGAAAGATCGTTGAAGTACCTGGGTGCAATGATAGAAAAGAGAGGCAAGTGGAAAGTAGAGTGGCACAGGGAAGGAAAGTGACTGGTGCCATGAAGCCTTGATACGAAACAGAGGTCTGAGCGTGGCAGCTGTAAGAGGATTGCATGAAGGAGTGTTAGTAACCACATTAACACATGGGTGTGAGACTCTGGTGTGAAATGAAAACGAAAAAATCAGGAATTAGAGCAGTGGAGACGGGATTCTTGATGAACATGCATGGAGTGTGGAGAGTGGATAAGATAACAAATAATGTGCATCTTGAAGGATGTTTGGAAGTCCGTTGACAGCAGAACTGCAGTGAGCAAGCTTAGATGGCATGGTCATATAGAGAGGATGGATATAAGTACGATAGTTGTTGTTGATCAACTCCTGTCTGTTTATCCGAGCAGACCCATCATCCGCAGACAAGAAACGGCCACTGCAAGGCAGTCCTGTGCAGTGAACAGTCCCCTTTCGGCTGACAGCGGCTCGCCACTGCGAGGTGCGGTGAAAAGTGTGGAGGTTTGATTCCCGAATGCATGCCACATTTGCGTCTCTCCACCCAGTTAACAAGGGCACGACAGTACCCTCCATTTTACCTCGTTATTTATTAAATGGTTACCACCCAGCGCTGTAAATGGTCTCCTAGGGCGCAGGAAATCATTAGGCTTGTCACTCACTGTTGAGCCATCTGAAGTGGAAAGAAGATTAATAAAGAGTGATAGGAAGGAAAGGGAGAATAGGAAGAGAGGAGAGCAGATTCAGATTATTGAGAAAGGGTAAGGAAGAAGTAGGCAGCTTTACATCACGTGAGTTGATGATGGTCGCCATCACCTACCACCAAGTAGACTAGTGAAAACGGTATACTGTATGTGGGTGAGTTTAAAGGTGGTAGGAGGCGTGGCAGAAAGGTGGACAGATATGGGTCATGGGTTCGAGAAAGAGATATGGATACTGACAAGTAGATTCTGAACAAAGCAAGGGAGCTAACAAGGAACAGAGATGATTGATTGAATTTTGTATGGTGGAGTGTATGATTAGGGTTTGGCACCCCCTTTTTAACGTAGCAGTCGTTGGACTGACACAGTCTGATATGTAAATATGACTTTAAGTGTGGACAGGTATGCCTATCAGGTGGAGCCAGGATTCCGGGGGCTTGATTATTGAATGAATGGGTGTGTGACCCATTTCATTAGACCTGCGGTTGATTAGTTCTCTCATCATCATATGCTTTCCCTTTCCTGGCTTTCTTTACCCTACCTCATCTCGCCTGTGGATGGGAAAAAAAGTTGGGATGATGATGATGATGATGATCTATTTATCTATCTATCTACCGTGTCTATCTGTCTATAGCCAGACTCCTTAATCTCGTAAGGGGTAACCATAAACAAATCGTCTCCATGTTGCCCTGTCCCCGTCATTTCGCTGCCCTTTCTTCAGCTCACATCCCCCTCTCACATATCTCCATCTCATCCTTGGTCTCCCCGTCTCTTATATACCTCTCCACTCCACCTCTCCATTTCATCCTTGGTCTCCCCTTCTCTCATATACCTCTCCACTCCCTCCCGCCATCTCATCCTTGGTCTCCCTCTTCCTCTCCCTCCCTCCCCCTTACTCTCGATAGTCTCTCGCTCTCCATTCGCTCCACAAGGCCAATCCACCTCAGTGTATGTCTTCTAACGTTTTCTATCACATCCACACCCACACCCACACCACAGCGCTTCTTCGCTTCCTCATTTGTTAGTTTGTCTCTCCATGTAACTTCACATGCTCCTTTCAAATCTCATTTTCACTGCTCTTACCCTTGACTTGTGCCCCTCCAACAAGGTTCAAGCTTCGCTTCCATACGTTAGAGCTGGTATCATAATACAATCATGCAGTAACTTTGTTTTACTCCCATGCTCACTTCCCTATTTCTAATCACTGCTTTCAAAGAACCAGCAACCTTTCTTCTCTGTTGTGCCCTTTCAAGCACTTCATTTTCTAAACTTCCATCCTGACTCATCACACTACCCAAGTACTTAAATGCACTCACATTTTCTATTTCCTCATTAACCAACTTCACTGAGCATTCAGCGACTTCAATTTTCTCGAAGACCATAACTTTATTCTTCCTTACATTCACCTTTAGATTCCGTTTTTTACACGCTTTCCCAAACTCGTCCACCGAGCCTTCCAGTTCCCCTTCACTTAACAATACAGTATCATTTGCAGTCAACAGAACAGGAAGTTTCCAAACGCTGCCCTCTCTCATTACGGCCACCCCAACTTCCACTGCCCTACCTTGTATCTCGTTTATAACTCCATCCGTAAAAAGATTGAACAACCATGGAGACATGACACATCCCTCTTTCAATCCAACATTAAGACAGAAAAATTCACCCAATTCACCATCCACATGCATTGTAGCCTTAGCACCCTTATACATACTTTTCACGGCATTCAACAGCTTCCCATTTGCTCCATATATTCTTAATATTTTTCATATTCCTTGTCTATCCACTCAGACATATGCTTTATCCAAATCCATGAAGGCTGCATACAACTTCCTTTTCTTCTTTAGAAACTTTTCCACTAAAGACATAAGAATGAATATCTGATCTACACAACCTCTTTCCTTCCTAAAACCTCCCTGTTCTTCTCCAACTAATTCCTCTGTTATTTCCATACCTCTGTCAATAAGAATTCTACCGTATACTTTTACTACTACACTAAGAAGGGAAATGCCCCTATGATTACCACACACTTTTTTCTCCTTTTCCTTTGTACAGGGGAATAATTATACCTGACTTCCATTCTTCGGGACTCTACCTACCTCTCAGGCCAATCGATCTGCTCATCTTCCATATCCTTTCTACTACCATCTCTCCCCCGTTCTTCAGCATTTCACCACACACACCAACAATTCCTGGGGCTTCCCCATTTTGACTTTGTTCAGTGCTTCCAGTACTGCCATCCTGTGATCTCTTCCTCCCTTCTCACCTCCTTCCTTCTCCCAGCCATTCCCCAGCCACTTATACTCGCAATACGTTCATTCCCTATGTTTAGCAATGCTCTAAAGTGTTCTCTCCATCTGCTCACTTTTTCTCCCTTTCCCACTATCAATCTACCGTTTTCATCTTTCACTCTCTTACAACCTTCTTTATCACCCTGTCCAACTCTTTTTACCTCCATCCAGAACATTTTCTTACATTTCCTCCACTTTACACTCAGATTCCTTGCAAATTGCCCATCTACTTTCTTTTTATTCTCTCTTACTAATCTTTTCACCTCTCTCTTCCTCTCTACATATAACTCTTTATTCCATCTCTCATTATCCTCCCTGTCTGTGCTTCCCATCCACTTACCATATGCTGCTGCTGATGACAATGGTAAAAAAAGTAAAGGTAAAGGTGGGGGAAGACGTTATGAAGAGCTTAGCAGCGGTGCTCACCTCCGTAATACAGATCTTTGAGCCTGTGAAGGATTATTCATCCAATATCCTGGGATACAAGGCCACTGCATAACTCCAGGTTACCACAGCTGCCTTCCCTAGGTGTTACTCAAGGTACTCATTTTACCTACAAAGCTACAAAGGGTGGATGGACACCTGAGTCGAGGGACGCCAGCTGCTCCCACCAGGATTCGACCCCTGGTGCTAACGGGACGGCACCGCCGCAGTCAGTGATGCAATATCATTTTGTTTTTCAAATACTAAATGTATCATATATTTGCACATATATACGTACTTACATATGTAAATAAATCACACGTGATTCATAGATATGTTGATATCCATAGGGAAAAGAGGAAACACGGAATTTCCCAAGCGCTTTCATGTATTCACATCTTCAGGGGAGAGCAAAGTGAAGGAGGTTGAGTACATCTGTAATTTTTATACATAAAGAGGGATGCGAAGATCCAAGGGGGCTGGTTAAGTTGCTGACAACAAACTGTGTTCGAAACTTACATCCCTATTCCTAAGTAAATGATTAAGATATCCAGAATTACATTTATAACAAAATTAACAATGAAAAAAATTGTTACAAAAATAAATTTATGGCCATAAAAGAATTGTATACTGTACAACATGCGCACTGAGGAATGTCGTGAGGTTAGGGTCTTACGAAGGATTAACAGGGTATGGGGAGGGGATTATCTGGCGTGGTTCTACTGGCCTCTCTCTCTCTATCTCTCTCTCTCTCTCTCTCTCTCAGCAATGCGAGGTTATGAAATTACGGTTATTAGAGGATCGGAAGAAAACTCCAAGCGTTTACATCAGTTGTATCATACGAAAAATAAAGATGGAATATGACCCCTTAGAATAGAATCAGGTAATGTACTCCATCCTAAATAATTATTTCGTATCAGTATTTACCAAGGAAAACGAAAACTGGTCTTCAAAGCAGCAATATTTAGGATGATAATATGGACAATATTCTTAGTAAAATAACCATTAATATGGAGGAAGGATTGAAGGAAATAAGTTAAAGCCTAAAAAATCGCCAAGTCTGGACGATATTTATGCAACAATTATAAAGGAACCCAAGGAAGAATTATGTCAGGCACTTACAACGTTGTTTACTAATTCTTTAAGCTCAGGAGAAGTTCCAGAGGCGTGAAAGACAGTGAACGTAGTACTCATTTTTAAAAACTGGCTATCAGCTGCGTCGAATTACCGTCCGATAAGTCAAATATCAGTAGTAGGAAAAATGCTAGAGTCAGTTTTAGCAAATAAAATTTGAAAACACTTAGAAAGAATTAATCTATTAAATGAAAGTCAGTACCGATTCACGGAAGGACGATACTGCCTTAGGCTCTCAAACTTGTTATCATTCTTCTCGAAGGTATATGCAGTGGTAAATAGCGATAAAGCTTACGATATTATTTATCTGAACTTTAGTAAAACTTTTGATAGGGCCCCACACGAAAGATAGTTGAACATAAAAACATAAGACGAGAGAATTATTGCAGTAGGCCAGTTGACCCAAGAGAGGCAGCTCCTACGAGTCACTAAACCACTTGAACAAGGTAAGAATAGTAAACAAGGCTGTAGCACACGTTATAGACGGTGATACCTTAAAATGGATAAAATCCTGGCTGAAGGGACGGAAGCAGAGGGTTTTAATAAATGGCACTAAGTCGGATTGGGGATTAATAAGTAGCATTGTACCACAGGGATCAGTACGAGATCCATTATTATTTATTACATATATCAATGATCTAACATAAGAATCACTAGCAGTATTGGCAAATTAGCAGGTAATACACACACAAAAATGGGGATATCATTAACACAACTGACGATTGTGTTAAGATACA
>JAGKTI010017641.1:0-18348 GCA_018397915.1 Birgus latro
ACACACACACACACACACACAGTGAGGCTGGGTTCAGGGCAAGGAAAACACAAATAAACAGTGAGGCTGGGTTTAAAGAGCCAGGAATACACACATATCCAAAAAGATAAATATTGTACATGCAGTCGTCATTGTAAATCAGGGGCAGTTTCCAAAATAACAAACTTCTTTCATATTACTGGTACTGGAGAATCACAGAATGTGGCAAATCAGCTTTATGGGTTGGAATGGGTCTTTGATAAGCATGTTTTCTGAAATTTCCAGCTGAATAAACAAAAGTAACAATTAAAAAAAAAAGTAGCTAATATATAACAAGGAATTACTGTATATTGTTGTTATACTGGGCAGTAACAGCAGACAGATAGACAGACAGAATATCAAAAAGGATTCTGCATGCTACATTGGGTTTGTTAAATTGGGGATTAAGTGTCCTTTTCTGATATTTAATTGTATTTTATGATTCTTGTTAATATCGTTTTCCTGATGATTTTCCATACATGTAAAAAAGAATCTTGATGATAATGAAGCCTATATTTTCTAATGAACATTATATTACCTGGTTTACTCACCTGGTTGGCAACCCCATTACAATTTAACAGTATGGCTCGGTAGGAATTTGCTTTTTAGAAGCAGGGCAGCCCATACCTGCTGGCACGCCAGCCCCATTCCCTATACACATCATCTGAATATACTATTGAGTAGGGGCTGAGTTTTGTGCCATATGCAGGGTTGATAAACTACTTGAAGGACTTCGAATTATGAATCGTAGTTATTCAATATAATCAAACAAGATGTGTCTTAGTTGTGAGTGGAGGGACTTTTTAAATGAAGTAACAGAGTCGGCACTAACAGTATTGTCAGACAGAGAATTCCAGAGGTCTATACATCTGATACTGAAAAACCTGCGTCTACACTCGGATGAAATGCGGGGCTTGGCCACCTTGAATCTATGACCCCTGGTGTGGGTTAATGGAGGAAGAGAAAAAAGTTTGGGCAGTGTGATAGGGGACTGGTGATGAAAGATTTTCCAGTATTTAATAAGGTCAGCTCTGATCAGTCTCCCTTTTACTGAATACAGGTCCAGGTTTTTCAGACGGTCAGCATAACTGAGTTCGGACAGGCCACTGATTTGCTTGGTCCATCTGCGCTGTACAGACTCCAGAAGCTTCAGATCTCCGTGATAGCCTGTATTCCATACAGTGGAGCCAAACTCCAGGATAGGTCTGATGTGGGATTTGAACAAGGTCAACATAAAAGCTCGGTCACACCAGAGGGTGGACTTCAACAAATTATTTGCCAGGCCTGCTGCTTTTTAACAGTATTTCTTATGTGAGAGTGGAATTTCAGTGAGCTGTCAACCAAGATACCTAAGTCTTTGTGTATAGTTTCTACAGAGAGACTGGTGTTATTCATGTGATAGTGCTGAAGTGTGCCAATAGAGTTCCAATCAACTGGGCCTCTCTGACATCACAGTACGGTGCACTTGTCAAGATTGAAACGTAAACCCCAGGACTCAGCGACCTTGTACACCATATCTATGTCTTTCTGACATGTATTTATGTCTGCAGCTAACAAGGAACAGGTATTGTGATGCAGCCTGAGGTAAATCTTCATGTCGTCAGCAAAGAATTTGCATTTGGAGCGTATATATGATGGTATAAAGTTTATGTATACCAGAAAAGAGAAGGGGCCTAGAACGGAACCCTAGTTAGGCTAACCTGTATTAAATGAGGTAAGGTTAGATCAGGATATTCTGTGGTAATAAAATTTTCAAGTTCTTATTCCTTCTGTGCACGGCTTTCACGGATGGGTTAGGTTCTGAATGTTTAATTTCAAGATAAATAAAGAAAATAACAACATATACAGTAATATAGGGACAACCTGCAGAAGTTCCCATTAACAAACGAAGTTTAGAACTGGGATTTTTCATTCGTAAATTCATTTTCGACACCCAAATCATGTAGAAATATGCTTTATGTTACTAAAGATTGCAAAATTCATTCGTGACACCCAAATATGGAAGATTACTGGATAAATGTATCTAAAGGTCTACTGACTTTCTCTGGCAAGTGACCATAAACAGTCCTCTATACAGCAAGAAAAGCTAACCTGTCTACGAATATTTTCATGTAATTAAGTCCATGGCGCCTGCGGAAACATTTGTGTATAAATATTCAAGCCACGTACCTCCTATGAACCATAATATGGAAGATTAGTTTAACGAAGTACCTTGTTATTATGACCCGCCCATCTTTAAATGCCGGAGGAATGAGTGTTACCAATGTTGCTAGACCGACCTGTTCTTAAACTCCGCTAGAACTTTAACACATCGCAAAAACATGATATAATCTACGGAACACCGATAAATATGAGGAAATTTCAAGAATATAGAAAGATATATGCACTTAAACGTTAATATAATTGCTAAATGGAAATAGAGCAAAAAACACTAGATTGACGCTAAATACATTATGCTCAAGAAAATAGCTATAAAAGGACCTGCAATAACGGAAACTTGCTAGAGCTTCATAGTATTTTGGGGAAAATTTATATCTCTTGCATCTAGACGCTAAAATTTACCCTAAATAGAATATCACATCGAGTAGAAAAATGGTTAAATTTGGTAATACGAATCCCTGGCACCACAACACGAAATGGTCTTAGTAAATTCTGCATAAAACGGATTTTTGCCTTGATTATTGTTATTTCTATTTAACCTAGTTACCAAAAAATAATCTTATCTTGTAGAATAAATTGTTTACGTATTCTTTAAGGCATTATTTTGACTTTTTACGATAATTGTCTTACTATTATCCGTCATTAATCAGGTTTAAGCAATCACTGGAGCGGAAGCATGGAGGTGGGCAACGTTTTGTCGCAGGTGTGTGGCGTTTATTTGTTCTTTCTTTTTCCACCATGTCATATTTTGCGTGAAATAGGCAGAATATGATGTGTGAGTAAAGACTCGAGATCGGTTTGAACACACAAAATTAAGCTTTTAAAAAGCAGTTTTTGGTGAATACAGGTTAAATTTCTTTCGCTGGTAATTGTCGAAAATGGTAAGTCATTTGGTCGCTGGTTCAGTCTGATGTATGATATTTTACTAGTTGTTTTATTTTTTCATTCGTGCTACCCACAGACAACATTGTCCACCCTTGTGAATGATATCAAGTTGTGAGGAAGTTAAGGGCGGCTGTAACATTATGCATGGCCTTTCGGAGAGTTGTCTGGGAGTAGCATGGAAAAAAAAATGTCTTAGGATTGAGGTGTTACAGGTAAGGTAGACCTATAAATCTATATACAGCAGTTGAATTATTAGAAAACCGTAACACTGGATTACAGACATGAATTTGTATGGCAAGGTATGTTTTGAGAAATTTGACCATCAGATCATTTGCAAATCACCAGTTTCATAGTTTTTGACCTGCCAGCCCCATTAATTAAGATGGGGGGGGGAATTTTCAAACTAAAAATTGATCAATACATTATAATCATGGGATAAACATATTTTGACCTGAAATAAAGTCAGATATTGTGCAATTTAAAAAATAGACAACCATAGATGTCTATGAAAAATTCTTTGACTATCTTCTATGATGGAACACATTCTATCCATTTCTCCTTTCTCGGAAATCTCCATCCTAGGAGATTTCAGTGTTCATCACCACCTTTGGCTCTCCTCTCCTTTCACTGATCCATCTGATGAACAAGACTACATCTTTTTTAATGACCTTGAGCAGCTTGTACAGCACCCTACCCATATCCCTGACCGCCTTGTAGAGAGCTCCAACATACTTGATCTCTTCCTTACAATTAATCCTTTTGCGTACACTATTAAACTTTCCTCTCCGTTGGGCTCCTCTGATCACAACCTTAGTACCTTGACCTGTCCTATCGCTCTGGTGCGGCCTGTGGACCCCCCAAAGAAACGTCGCCTGTGGCACTTTGGAGCTGCAGATTGAGGGCCCCATAGGCAATACTTCTTTGATTTTCCCTGGAATGATTATTATTTCCATGGCCAGGAGCCATCTGTGTGTGCTTTGCGCATTATGGAAGTTATTCTTTCGGGTATGGAAGCATACATTCCTTTCTTATATCCTTTGACTAATGCAAGAAAGCCTCGGTTTAATCACGCTTGTTCTAATGCTGTCCGCAACAAGGAGAGGGCCTATAAAATGTACGAGACCTAGCCCATCCCTGAATCACATCTTGTTTATGTTTCTGCCCAGAATTGTGCTAAGTCTGTTCTTCACTCTGCTAAAAATAATTTCATCCATACTAAATGCTCTCAACTCTCCAATTTGAATTCTTCCCGCTCCTTCTGGCACCTTGCCAAAAACCTTTCTACCAACTTTACCTCATCATCCTTCCCTCCACTTTCCTACCCTGATGGCACTGTAACTATTTCATCTACTGATAAAGCAGATCTCTTCGCTCAGACTTTCTCCTCCAATTCCACCTAAGACGATTCCGGTGCTGTTCTTCCATCACTTCCCCCCTCTGACTTCCTCATGGCTGACATTAAAATTTCTTCAGCTGATGCATTTTCTGCCATCACTGGCCTCAGTACTAATAAGGCATATGGTCCTGATGGAGTCCCTCCTGTTGTCCTCAAGAACTGTGCCTCTGTGCTTACACCCTGCCTAGATAAACTCCTTCATCTTTGTCTTTCAACTTGTACCTTTCCTTCCTGCTGAAAGTTTGCTCTCATTCAGCCAGTCCCAAAGAAGAGTGACCATTCCCAACCCTCTAACTATTGTCCAATTGCTTTAACATCCTGTGTCTCAAAAGTTTTTGAGTCGTTTCTTAACAGAAAAATTTTAAAGCATCTTTCCTGTCACAACCTTCTTTCTGATCATCAGTATGGGCTCCATCAGGGATGTTCTGATCGTCAGTATGGGCTCCATCAGGGATGCTCTGATCGTCAGTATGGGCTCCATCAGGGACAGCTCTGATCGTCAGTATGGGCTCCATCAGGGACGCTCTGATCGTCAGTATGGGCTCCATCAGGGACGCTCCACTTGCGATCTTCTCACCTACCATTCAGATTCCTGGTCGTCCTCCATTCGGGACTTTGGCGAAAGTTTTGCCATTGCACTTGACTTCTCAAAGGCTTTTGATCAAGTCTGGTATAAATCTTTAATTTCCAAACTGCCCTCTTACGGTTTCAATCCTTCTCTCTGTGCCTTCATATATAGGTTCCTTTCTGGTCGTTCTATAACCTCTGTTGTAGACGGCCATCGTTCTTCTCCTAGATCTGTCAACAGTGGTGTTCCTCAGGGCTCAGCCCTATCACCGACTCTCTTCCTTTTATTCATCAATGACCTTCTAAGCTGTAAATCAAACCCTATCCACTCATATGCTGATGATTCCACCCTTCACCTTTCCATTCAGTTCTTGCAACGTCCATCTCAACAGTTGCTTCAACAATCAAGGGATGAAACCATGGCACACTTATGTCTGACTTGGCTCGTATCTTTGACTGGGGTAAAAATAATCTTGTTTTTAATGCATCAAAAACTCAGTTTTTACATCTATCAACCCAACACAATCTTCCACAGGATTACCCACTAATGTTTAATAATATTCAGCTCAATCCTGCATCATCCTTGAACATGCTTGAGGTTACATTCACTCAGGACTTATCTTGGAAAGAACATATTACATCTCTTGTAAAATCTGCTTCCAAGAGATTAGGTGTGCTAAGCCGACTCCATACCTTCTGTACCCCTGCACAGTTGTTGACTATATTCGGGTTTTATTTGCCCCTGTGTAGAGTACAACTCTCATGTGTGGGGAGGCTCCCCACATACAGCCCTTCTCAACAGGGTGGAGTCAAAGGCTTTTCGTCTCACTAACTCTCCTCCTCTTATTGGCTTCTTTCAACCTCTGTCTCTTCACCGCACTGTTGCATCTTTATCTCTTTTCTATCGCTACTTCAATGGCCGCTGTTCCACTGAACTGTCTGCTTGCATCCCTCCACCTCTACGATGGGTGCGTAACACTTGTCTAGCAACAAAATCACATCTCTTTTCTGTCCAGCTCTCTAATGCGAGAATTAACTGTTACTCCCAGTCCTTCATTTATGCAACAGGTCAACTCTGGAACTGTATCCCTCTGTCTGTATTTCCTTCTTCCTATGATCAGTCTTTCAAACGCAGTGTGTCCAGGCATCTCAAAATGAACTGATCTTAAATATGGTTATCTTTTGCATTGTTTTTGTTTTTTTCTTAGAAGGAGTGGTTTGTGGGGTCCTGGCCTTTTGTTCCTTCTTTCTCGCATAAAACAAAAAAACGCACACATGATGCATATAAACATAAATGTATTACAAGCCATTTTTATACCTACCTTTTATTTTTTACCTTTCTGGAGGCTTGGGACAACCATATTATGCTGTTTTCGCCACTTTAGATAAATACGTATATATTTAAAAGTTTTCAGGGTTCTGTGGTAGTGATATCAGTTTTGTTTTTAATCCTTTTTTTCTCTCTCTCTTGGTACTCTTCAAGGAGACTTGGTACTGTCTTAGTTTGCAGTTTTCTCTAGATTTTTTCTTTATTAATATTATTGATACTTGATGCACAATTGAATAACTATATCAAATGGTCATATAATATTAACCAAAACTATGCACAGTGCAAATAAGAAAATGCTTTATCTTGTACAGTTTGACAAAACTTCACCTTGGATTTCATCTCCTTCTACTTCCCACTTTCCTCTGCTGGCTAATATTCTTAGCTGGGAAAGTTTTGATTGATCTATATATATGCCCATAGATAATTCTGATAATCAGGAGCCAGGTAATAGACATATCCATTAGTGTGAAATAGATGCAATGGACACAAATGAATAATAGGTAAACCATGTCTTTAAATGTACTGTACATGTTCTTCACAAAAAAGCTCGTGGACATTCATCCAACCAGCTCACAGCATCTTTGATATGTATGGGAATGATGCAAGCTATAATGACAATCTTTTGTCTGAACTCCTTTTTTCCCCCCACTTTGTAGCTCAGCAGTGGTAGAGTAAGATAATACTGTCATGAACATTCTTTTCATAGCAGCTTTCCATGCTTAGCTTCGTATTCTAGTGTTTTTCGTGTTGAAACCCGTCACATCTTACTGTTGACTGCAGGAAATTGGCGACTTCGAGTGGTCACTCCTAGAAGTCTTTTTTTGTGGTTATGTTGAAAGGACCATCTGTCTTGTGATGTTATGGTGCATGTAGTAAGTGTGCTGTGGTGTGGGAGTCTGCATTGCAGTGTGGGCAGTGTGGATTTTTTCATGAGTTGCATTTTGTTTTAGTTTTGTAGCAGGGAAAGGTGGTGGCCACATTTAAGTCTGGCTATAATGGGTTTCTTTTCTTGTGATGTGAATGGGCTTCTCCTACAAATTGAATGCTAAGTCATGGGTGCATTAAAGTTAATGAGGTGTAGGTATGTGTTAAAATGACATCTCCTTCGTTACTGAAGTTGGTTTGTGTTTGTCCTATAAAATTTGGCCAGTTCTGCAACTTGATTGCTAAATCATTCTTTCATGAAATTCAATGAACCTTAGTTATAAAGTGGAAATGAATCTCATTGGATGCTGGTCAAATCAGCATTCTAATCTGACGACTTCTGGCCATCAGCTGGGCTAAAAGGTACACTTTTGTCTTTGGGTAGGGTTGGAAAGATTATGCTGTGCTTATGCAGTTAAGAAAGCTGTATCCATGATTCCATTCATTTCAAGATACCAGAACACATTGCCTTTAAAAGAATAGAGACTGAAGTTTCCCTTGTGTAGTCAACTGTCTGCCTTCTGGGGGACAGGGGGTGAGTTTGAGGTAATGGTGTAGTTGGTGGGGGGTCAGGTTGTCCCACCTCCCTCAGAAAAAAAAAGGGGGGGGGGATTTGCTGCATATTGTATTGCAGTATGTAATGGTTCGAGAGATGTCATTTGCATGGTACATGTTTGGTTATTATACATTTGCTGTATAATGTGAAAGAGCATTTATACAACAGCAGTCTGTTACTGGGAAAAACCTGTTGATGGATCTTATTTTTTAAATTTATTTCCTTCCCCTCTGTCATACTTCCTCAAGATGTAATTTTAATCAAGTTGTCAAGGAAATGATAGCTCGCTTGTGTGTTTGGGGAAAGTTATGGCAGGAAAGCTCAGAGATTTGTTAATTTAAGGGAATTCAGTGGAGGTAGAGCAGTACAGTTTTAAAGCATGAGAAGGAAGCCAGGGAAATTAATTGAAGCAAAGTGGATGAAGGCTAGGAAGCAGAGTTTTAGGTGGGGATGCACTCATGCACAGTGATGATGGGGTAACATGAAGAAAGAAATTAGTAATTATAGTGAAGGTATACAGAGGTTAGAAGCAGTTGTAGTGAAGCCATGATACTAGAAAGTTGGGGAGCATTTTAAAAGTAATGCACAGTAAGCAGATTCCAGAATAAGTAAAGCAGGGCCTCAAAATATTGGTACAGTACAATACTAAGGTTTAAAGGAATAGGACTCTCTGAAAAATTTATACATTGAAAGTTGCAGACACATTAAGTTTATATATGCTATTTATGCTTCTGGCATAGTCTTAGATGTGTATTGCTGAGTGAGCTGCAGTTCTAGCAACAAGTTTGTGCTTGGTGATTCTCTTTCACTGAAAGTTTTGTGTTCCAGTGCAGCAACATCTGAGCTGACCTGATGTACTTTTACTGCAGTTAAGTATTTAAAATAGATACGTTTTGATCCTCAGTAAATAAAAATAAATAAATAAATAAAATAAAACTAAAATAAAATAAAGCCAGAATCGGGGAGCCATAACATCATATTACTAAACTTGCAGGACTATAAGGTCTAGTCAAAGGACTGTTAAGTAATTGGCGAGCACTTGAGGTCAAGCATTGAGCAGTTATTGCTTGGTATAATGAAACAAGATGATACTAAGACAGCACTGAAAGGATGGAACTAGGCATAAGCATTTCACTTCCTGGAAGTTCCTTCTGTCACAAATGGTGGGGTAAATTTTTCAGACCCTTAACACCTCCCTCCCCTTTCAGAAAAAATCATAGACACACCACTGGGTTGAGGGACATATTACTGGTCAGCCAAATGGTTGTATTGGTGCTACTACATGAAGACATCCATCTTCAGCACCCATGTAATACAGTAAAATGGTGCACAAGAGGTGCAGTGGTATCAGAAGTAAGCTGTAGTATATGGCAAAATTTTTCCTTCGTTTTATCCTCTTCCTTCTGCCTATGGTGACTTTACTCTCCCTCTTCTGTCTTTCTTTCCTCCTTTTTTTTTTCCTTCTTTCTGCCCATGGGTGATTCTACACTGAGTGACAAACCAAATGATTTCCTGTACACCAGGAATCAATTTACTATGCTGCATGGTAACCATATAATCGAATTATGGCACCTGGTGGTTTCAGTGGGTAATTGAGGTAAACTAATTGGATTGGGCCTGAATAGGTTTATATCCAAGGAGTGGTTGGGGTTTATTGCTCAAGTAATGCCACTCAGGGATGAGTGAGGCTGGTCACTCTGATCTTAAATGTCAGACCAACTTGCCTAGCCCCGGATTCCTACGTTCCTCATGGGACAACATAGGATTGGATGATGGATGGATGGATGGAATGATTGTATGGTATGTATGGTTGGCCAAGGAAAGAGGATCACAGTACATTTACTATTTAACCTGACAGAGTGCTTGTAATGAATGCATAAATACATAAAGAGGTGCATTGCCGTCAGAAGTAGGCTGTAGGATGTAGTAGAGTGTGTTATGTGTATAGATGAACAAGGAAAGAGGGCTGCACTTGTCAGGACAGACTTTGCAAATATACAATGGAGTATGTAGAGGAAATTTTCAAATGTGGGTGATGAGATGTGTTGTTTTTGTTCTTGCATAATCCCAGTCTATCTGGCTGAACAGACCCTTCAGCCACAGGGAAGCGACTGCCCCTATGGGGTACTTTCATAGGTTCCCTACACCGTGCTTGTTGCCTGCATCTTAGGCTGACATGTGTTGTGCAGTACTCCTTAATGTGGTTTATGATGTGTGGTCCTATTCTACAAATAGGTACATCTCATTGTTATTCCACCCAGCATGAATCTGAGCTGGTAACTAAGGAGGGCAGGGTAATGTGCACACTGATTTAAGCTTAGCCAGTTGAACTTGATCAGTTCTGTTTAAGGATACCTCTGATGGTTGGATATTATGGAAGGGAGCTTGTATTATAATGCTTTGGTATAGGTAGTGCATTGCCCTGCATGTGAAGAGAATACATAAGTTTGTCTTATTAATGGCGATGGAATGAATGGAGGAGTGATGTTGTTTGAAGAGAGTGTGATAATGTTTATGTCATAATTGTTTTGTGTGTCCACTTGTGTTGTGATTTGTGCTGCGGGGAACTGAATCTATCTTTACTGATTTTGTTAGGAGTGGATGGAAGATCAGGAAACTACACTATTACCTCTTAATATTTAAGATGACTTTTTCTTTTACAGTACTCCGAGGGAAAATTGTTTACTTTGTGTGACGTGTATTGTGTTATGGTATTGAAACATTGGCTATGAAGGGGGAGGATGTGTGTTTAGTTTTGACCATGCAGAAATGAGAATGGCCATAGTTCATTCGTCTTAACTAAACAGAGACCACAGTTCCCTCTCAATTTCTTCCCAGCAGATCAGTTGAAAATATATAGTATTGTGGCCATACTTTCTGTTGCACTTCTTCATGACCTGCACTATACTATTGTGTTGTTCTCTTACTGAAGCTGATTGGAGATGGAAGAGATGGTAATTTTACACTTAGCTGAAGTGAACTAAGAGTAGGTGGTTGTGTAGTGCTTCTGTTAATGACTGGATGAATATTCTCAGTCCTTCATGTTTGTAACAGGTCAGCTCTGGAACTGCTTGCCTCAGTCTGTATTTAACTTTTCATCCCTAGTCTTCAAAATGCTATGCGTCCAGATTCATGTTGAATGATTCCTAAATTTGACAATACTGTACATTTTCAATTTTTCTTAGAAAGAATAGCATTTAACCCTCAGAGATTCCGACGACGCGATTTCACGTCATCATAAATCCAACCGTTGAGATTGTGATGACTCGAATTCAAGTCATACGAAACAATAATTTTTTTTTTTCATTTTTTCCATCTCCTATCTGGCCTTGTACCACATACACTATCCTGTTTATCCTTTTCCTACTATTCGTTTTTACAGTGATACAGATATCCATAATAAATAAGTTTTTACCATGAGTGATATCGGTATTACCAGCATGGATATTTCCCAGCGTGACAGCAAGAGCATTCATTTTTCTCTGTGAAAACTAACATAAATTGCCATAACCTATATATCAATAGAAAGGGAACTACTTGTAGATTGACATGGTGCTATCAAATTTCACCTAACTCTAATACTTGTTTTTTTTTACAAATATTTTTCTACTGAAGTGTGCAATTTTTCCTTTTTGGCTAACTTCTGCTTGTCCTATTGGCCTTTTAGATACTATATTTACCTTTTTCAACCATAGTACAATATAGAGCAACTATTCAGCTTCAGAACAGTACCATATTCATTAATCTATCATGAAAAGTTAGTGTACAGTGGCCAGTTAAATACAAATATCGCTGCGCGACAGCACGGTCTGTGTGCACCCGAATGAAACTGGCACAGACACAATCGGCGGAGGGCCGAAAATCTCAAAGGGTTAATAGACTTGCATCTTTTGGTTCTTTCTTTGGTACATAAAAGTATAGTATAATTGTAAATGAGAAGCTGAGAAATGGGCTGGGAATTGAAATAGTTTATGCTGTTATGTGAAAGGGGAGATTGAGGTGGTTTGGAGGATGAATATTGAGTGAAAAGGTATGGGTGAATGTGGAAGTTAGAGTATGAAAACCTAGACCAAGGAAGACATGGGATGAGGTCCTTCAGAATGACCTTTCCTAACCCTAATCGTAACTGCTGTTTAACAAATCATATGTGATAAAATGTGACAAAATTTTTAATGGCCAATATATCAAAAAGACATGTCATAGAGCAAAAGAGTTGAAATTCATTCTCCCAGTCCCTTCCTATCCTGTTCTTAACATTAAAAAAGAAAACTGACCCTAACCCTAGCACCAGCATCCACCAGCCTAACTGAGCATAAGTTAACCTGTAATGATCAATATCTCGGAATTTGTGTGCTGTAGAGTGAAACGGATGAAAGTCGTTACCCCAAGAGCTCCTAATTCCACCCCCTGTAACCATTTTGTAACCATTTCTAACTTTACCATAACCCTAATGGCTCCTAACCCTCCTAACTGAACCTAACCAATACTCTGTTCTTGCTACCACCAGATTACTATGCACAATCTGGCAGACCTCTAACTTTCAGTATCATTTCTGTCGCAGCCTTCTTACTGCCACCAGGAAAATGACACTGGTTAGTGTTGAGGTGCTGCTGTGGTTTATTTTTCATGTGTACATTGAAGCATTCCACTAGGTCAGCTTTGTGTTCTCCAGCAGAGAGGACGTGCTATGGTTTTACTGGTACACATCTCTATAATCTGAGTTTCTTGTTTGGACCTTAATGCTGTCCCTCAAGCACTTGTGATATACAGTGTATTGGACCAGAACTGCAACCCACAGTCTTGGCTAGTTTGAGCACTCTGTCCAGGTACTGTGCACTGAGTTGAGCAAATGTCACATACCTCAAGCATGACATTGACTCTGACATTGTTGTACTAATGCAAATCCATCATTAATGAGTGTATGTCATTTCCAGTACTGTCTTGATGTATTCCATCATAATTTCCTCCTAGTTCTTGGAGGAAATCACTTTTCATGCAGGTGTTCGTCATGCCATTATCTGTGAATAAACTCTGGGGACCAGGGGCATTTTTGAAGGGCATCACTCTTGTAAAGAGTACATGCATCTGAGAGTACTGTGCAAGAAGTCGCATATATATACGTACAATATCTGTTCACCATTCATGCTGACTGATTTCCTCTTGACTTTCACCTTCTGCATGTCTGACATTGTCAGAATGTTAGCCTGTTACATTGGGTCATAGCTCATTGGATCACTGCATAGATGTCTCCACCATTCTCTCTATTGTCCAGAGCTCCAAGAATGCTGTTCTTAGTGTTGGGTGATGCAGTGACATCTGTGGCTGTATTATCAATTTGTCTGGTTGCACAGACTGAAAGGGGCAGTGTAATAACTGACAAACATTACCTTCAGTTTTGAAATATTTCTTTACTGATGACTCAGTGATTGAGTGGTGTTTTGCTTGGCATTGCCTAGGAACCTTGGAGACTTTCCTGAAATTTTGATGTATATTGTGCTGTAATTGGCTTAACATGCACCATGGAACTGGTGATTTTTCATAGAGGGTGAATTCTATTATCCCTTCTCCACCTTTCAGGTTCTTGTTTTCGTTAGTCTCGAGGACACAGTCTGTCCACACAAAATTAAACTGACCATAACTGAGCTTGGTAACAAAGTTGCCAGCATGAAATTCTTCCTGGATAGTTAAAGGGAGGTCCTTCAACTCAAGACTGTTGCATGGGGGTAGTGAGTGTAGTTCATTTGGTTTGCTGCAAACAATAGAGTCAAGAATGCAGCTTTGGAAGACTTGGTGCCCTGTACTAGAGGCAGCATCACTCTGTAGAGGAACCACAGCTGAAATATTGGAAACTTATTCAAGGGAGGTTGAAGTGAAAGGGTTGTCCATGTCTCAGAAATGGTTCATTTTAGAACAAAATGGATGAAATTTATGTCCAGATCCCATCCCTTTTCACCATTTTCTAAGTAATTCTAACCTCTTCATGCCCTAATCCTAATAGCTCCTAACTCTCCTGACTGAACCCAACCGATCTTTTCCTGCCACTACCAGTTTACTTTTATTTGGCCCAATCAACAATGGCTGTAGTGAAAAGGTTGTGGTCCCAAGCTTAACTGAACAAGAACCCAGTGGAATGCAGGCTGACACTGCCCTAACTTCAGTCCACCAGCTTTAGTTCAGGGGATTAGGCGGGAGTTCAGGGATGTTTGTACAGCCAGACAGCAAAGCAGCCAGATTGTATCAGTGCCTCTACATGAAGGCAACCCTCTCCAACAGGGAACAGGTCTGTCACAAGCAAACAAAAGCCTGTCACAGTATAACAAGTGAGCTTCCCAGGTGATAATTGTAAATCTGCCCTCTGTTTGTGATAGACTTTAAAAATACCTGCTTGCAAAATGGTAGCATTTCTTCCGGGTCTCTTGTACTGCCACTGAGCTTATTGAAATAAAGCTTCAAAACCAAGTTAAGGTGAAAGAAGTATAGTACAGCTTTTGAAAAGTAAACACTAGAATATGATGCTAGTCATGAAGTAGTGTTATGGAGAGTATGTAGAGCCACAGAATTGTCTTATTGTATCATTGAGCATTAAGAAATAAGCTTCAAAAGGCTGAAAATGGGCCATGTTAAGGTGAAAGAAGTATAGTACAATTTATGAAGGATTGCTGTAGAATATGATGCTGGTCATGCAGAAGTGTTGTGATAAGGATGTAGAATTATAGAATTTTCATATTCTCTCATTGAGCCATGTGAAATTAGTGTCAAAATGATGAAACTCTGAGCTATATTAAGGTTAAGAGAAGCACATTACTTCCTTTGTAAGTAAATCCACTGTGTGCAGGCATCTTGCAAATGATAGGTCCTGAATTTGGCTCTTGTTTGTTTTCTCTTAAAAGGAACAACTCTGCAGGCTTCTAGGCTTGAGTTCCTACTTCTGCATTATAAAAATATGAGGATAGTCGTGAAGAAGTGTAAGGGAAAGAATGCAGAGCCGTAGAATTGTCTAAGTCATTTAGCTACAGGTATGTGAAATAGACTTCAGAAGACCAAACATTTGGGCCAGTTTAAAGTGACAGAATATAGCATAGAGCAGCCATAGGAAAATTCAGTGATATGATTGTAGGCTTTTGAGACTGAGAATGGTTTTTGTTGTGTATCTCGTCATTTTCTGGTGATAATTCAGCTTAATACAATATATTGGCCTAGTTGACTTTTTATGAACTGAATAAAATCAGGCATGGTAAGCTGGAATAGAATGTGAAGTTCTTTATTCTCGACCAAAACATTAATTGCAAGAGTTCAACATTTTTGGTGCCGATGTGGTGGTGACCATCATCCACTCAGTGTAGTGCTGCCTACTTCTTCCTTCACTTTTATCATTCTTTTTCTATGTCTGCCCTCCTCCCTTGCTATTTCACTTATCTTTCCTGTCACTTTTTATTGCTCTTCTTTCCATTTTAGGTGGCTTTACATTGAGTGACAAGTGTAATGGTTTCCTGTAGGCCTGGAAACCATTTATAATGCTCGATGATAACCATATAACCAACTCTTATTATGTTCCCTATGTGTTAACAAGTGGGTTGCCAGAGGTTTATTGCCCCTCCCCAAAAAACAATGAACTCAGTGCAGGCTAAAACTGCCATCTTCCTGCAGACCACAATCCTCCTTAAGTGTGATAGAAAGTTGGTGGACATTGTTATAACTGGGCAACCCCACCATGCTGCCATATTGGTGCCACCTCATGAAGACATCCCTCTCCAGCCCTTTTTTTTTTTTTTTTTTTTTTCCCAGGTTAGATACAACCTTGGTAAATGCATTCAGATGAGAGGTCTTTCATAGTTTAAATATAACTGTCAATTAGTTTGGTCATGTGGAGAGAATACAGAAAGCTACTGACTAGGAGAGAGTATGCAAGTGAGATGGAGGCATGACAAGGATAAGATGGAAAGGCAGGGTGGAGAGAGACTATATGAGTGAGGTGGTTTGAGTTCGAGAAAGAGACTGCTGATGGCAGGAGACAAATTGACATAGAGGCAATTTATTCATTTATTTATTTATTTTTTATGCAGGGAAGAAGGAACCAAAGGCCATGGACCCACATACAGCTCCTTCCAAGAAAAAACAAAAACAATATGAAAGACAGCCAAATTCAAGATCCGTTCATTTTGAGATGCCGGGACACACTGCGCTTGAAAGACTGGAGATCATAGGAAGCAGGGAATACAGACAGAGGAAGACACCACCTCTTCCAGGATTAAAGCATCCATCGACAATTAGGTAGGCAGATAGATAGATTGAACAGGCTTAAGTTTCCCTTTTACTCTAGTTCACCATCCTTCTCTTGAGGGAGAAGGAAGAAGTGGGGGGATCTGTATATAATGGATAATGCAGTTACCCTGTTATAATCAGTTTCAAGACATGAAGGAGGCCTTCTCCAGAATCATTATAAAGCCAGAATAACTGTCATACAGTAAGTAAAGAGCATGGACAAATAATCATAAATACAAAAAAAGAACAATTATAAATACAAAAAAGGACAAATAGTCATAACAAGTAGAGAACAAACATCCCTAAAATAAATAGAGAACAATAAATAATCATAAAAAATAAAGCAGGGACATACATAATACAATTGCTTCTGTACGAGTACTTATAAACTTAATTGGGACTGGGTTGGCCCATAATTCAGAAAGTTAGAACTTTTAATTTGCCAATAATGTTTACTCGACAAAAATATAGTAATCATTGGTGAGAAAGTGAACTCGTAAGAGTTGAAGCACAGTACCAGTGTGTGTGTGTGTGTGTGTGTGTGTGTGTTTAAGTATTCTGTACAGTACAATATGTACAATGTTTGGTAGATAAAATGCACTAGCTGTAACTCAGCAGGCTTCCTATAAAGCATGTACTGTACCTCCAAATGTTCCGAACATGAATGTTTGTGAGTTGGGTCGCAGCTGTATAGGCAACATGAAAAACTTTGTGAGTAAACAGCACATATGTTTATGTGCTGGAGTTTGTGGGTGATTGTGACAGCTTTTTGTGTTATAATTCTTTTATCTTAAATTGGCCTAAATACCAGTGTTTATCTTGCAGCTTAGTCTCTGTAGCCCATTGGCAAAAAATGACAGTGGTTTGGCTCAGTCTCTTATCTATAGTACTTCATCATGACTGATCATGCAGGCAACCTTCCCAAGTTCAAACTTCTAAGCATGAAATATGTCCAGTGTTCAAGTGCATTAAACAAGCTGCCCAAACATGGCTGTTTATGAATTTTACCATTTGTTTAATGGGTGCTTAGCCAATATATAGCAATCCACATGCAGTCCCTGAATTGGCTGACAGTGCATGTGTTTTTCTCTTAGACTACACTAATTTGAAGTTTTAATTCTTGACAGTGGCCACCAAAATGCATCTTATTGGTAGCTTTGAATGCAGTGTTCCAAAAATAGAAATATGTGAAACTTCCATTGTACAAAAAGTTGACAGTACATTTTTACATAAGTAAGACAAGGCTGTGCAACTTGTTCCCAAGAATCTATTTTGGTGTTGGAGGTGTAATATAACAAAGTAATGAAAAGATTTTTTAGTTGATGGTTAATCAGATTAGGGAATTTCCTAATGAGTGTCATTGATTTTTTTTTTTCCCAGGGCAAAGGCTTCAGGGCCTATCCCCAAGGCCTAGTAGTCCTCCTACATCACCACATGTCACCACTTCAGCACTAACACCCATCATCCATATTGAATACATGCTAGGGCTGTCTCATACAGGAGTGGTGTACGGTATTAGCAGGGGTGTTTTATGACATGTCAGCAGGTCTTCCGGTAGATCAGTAAAGCCTACTTTTTTTTATGAAATTCAAATCTATAAACTGTTCCCTGCCCTAGTGAGGATTTGAACTGGGGTCTGTTAGGACTGCAGGCCACTTCTCTACTGATTGAGCCACTGCCTCTCCCAGTTACAAGTATTGTAAGAAAAGTAAAATCATTTTATTGTTCTGATCAAGCTTCCTTGCCTTTTTCAGTCACATTAATTTGATTATCTTTATTCAGGAAAATGGAAACAAGAAATTTTGATTGAAAAGGAGACCGTGTCAATATGAATAGAAGGGCTGTTTGCATTTCATTCGTTAGTTTCATCCGTTTATAAAGGCTCCAGCATGCTTGCATACATCAGCCTTAGTGACCCAATGGTGGCTCTCCATGCTGCTCGATAGATTGAAAAAAGAAATGGATTATCCAAATTCATACTAGAGTACACCCTTCTAAAGTTCTCAGTTATTTGTAAAATTTAAACACAGCTTCAATCCAAGGAGTTTGAACTTGGTAAGGTTGACTTTCTTGTAGTCTCAGTCTGTTATTGCAACTCTTTTATCATGGAAGGATGGCAGATTTAAAATAAAAGAAGTTTAGGTGGTGTAAATGTATAAAATTCAGCTGTACTCTACCTTTTTGTTGGATTCATAGGGCTGCAGTTCAGGCTGTTTTATGGTTCTTATGCTGATAGTTGTTTGTTTGCTT
>JAGKTI010017642.1:0-18347 GCA_018397915.1 Birgus latro
TAAATCCTACAGACACAATAGCTAAACCTACACTATGGTAAAAATACCCTGACCAAGAGAACACCATCGACTGCAGATATGAAATGCCTTTCTGCATTACAGACTTGCACTCATCACCTGCTGACTGTCAGTCGGGGCACAAACTAATGTAGGGGACATCAGTATGCGAAAGAGAACCGGAGGAGTCAGGAACTATTCCATATACGTCATCTGTCGGCCCTAATTAAGATAACTTACACAAGCTCATAGAGTGCCTTTACATATGTACAAAAAGTGAAGTACCTCGCCCAACAGAGCATCATCGACTGCAAGTGTCCAATAACTTTCTATATTGCACACTTGCACTCATCAGCTGGTGAGTGTCAGGCGAGGAACGGGGTTTAATGTAGGGGACATCAATATTAGAAATAGATCAGTCAGAAGTAGGAACTATTTCAAATACGTCAACAGTCAAGTCTAATTAATAGTGCAATATATACATATTTACAGTCGATAAAAACCATAACCATACTGTATAGTAAAAAAAGTCACATCACTCTGATCAGTCCGGTCTCTCTCAAGAAAGCCATCAATTTATCAGTCATAACAATATCCCCATCACCCAGGATGGTGGAAAGGGTGAAGGGAACATCTGCTGCGCCGCAGTAATTTATAAAGAATCACGTTCACGAATAAATCGCCGACAGTGCAGGATGATATGACCGATGGATAACACCACATCACAGATGTCACAGTGCGGTGAGAAGCGTCTTTCTATATAGGGTTTCAGATGCGTTAAAATGGTGCTGTTTAGACGCGGCCGTGCCAACACATTTTACTCCAGGCAACTGGGACGGTTGGCAGTAGCCCAGTCGCGCAGGTATGGCTTACATGTCGGAATATTTAGTCTGGTCCACTGACCTTGCCACAGAAGATTTATTGATTTCTTTCCGAGAGAAAGACTCGACCGTAGATCACGAGGAACGTCCCAAGTCTCCTCGAGTTCTACAGCCGACTTTGCAAGTAAGTCAGCCTGCTCATTGCCATAGATACGACAATGACCAGGCACCCAGATCAGCGTGAAGGACTTGTCGCACAAATGTAATTTATTAATAATGCGGCCCTGGATCTCATCAGAGCCCGTAGTACAAGAAGCAATTGCCTGAAGGGCTGATTTCGAATCTGAGAATATTACAAACGAGTCATGCCTAGAATTTATAACGTAGTCTATGGCTTTGTCAATAGCAAAAAGTTTGGAGGTAAACACAGATGTATGAGTCGTCAACCGATACCTGAGGGCACATTCAGTCGACCATACACTTGCACCCACACATTCACTCGACTTGGAGCCATCGGTGTACAATTGGTGGGACCCCAAGTGACGAACGATGATGTTACGAAACAAGTGGTGGACCTCCGCCTCCGGCGCCTTGGTCTTAGGTGCTGGGAGCCACGACACATCAACCGTAAAGCTGGGTGGCTCCCAAGGCGCTATGTTTTTTGACACCAACTTGTCACAGTCACTGAGGTCCACACCAAGCTCCTAGGTTGGTAAGTGGAGGCGAACAGCAAGTGGCCGACGCACCCCCCACATAAGATGGTGGTATAGACGTAGGGGGGTACAGGCCACATTACCAATACTACTCTTCCTAAATGTTCTGATTCCGTAAGACAAGGCCAGTTGGTCACGGCGAATACGGAGGAGAGGCACATTCGCCTCCACTTCCATTCGAGCTACACAGGTACACTGAATGGCTCCAAGACACATTCGCAAACATTTATTCTGTAACACATGAAACCTTTTCAATGTGGCATCGGATGCTGAGCCATACACCTGTGCGCCATAGTCTAGCTTTGATCTAATAAGGGACTTATACACCATTAATAAAGATATTCTGTCGGCATCCCATGTAGTACCTGCAAGGTGCTTGAGGACATTTAACGGTTTATCACAACGAGCAATCAAGGTATTAACACAAAGTTTAAAATTTAATCTGCGATCAAAGTGGAGGCCCAGAAACTTTACAGAATTTTGAAAAGGTACTGCTTGATTATCCAAAAACAAACACAAATCAGGAACATTACGATTAGTGAAAACAACAGCAGCTGCAAGGCCCATTGGTGGATGGAGTCAAGGGCTGCTTGAATCCGCCCAGCCGAAAATTGTGTATTACAGGACGAGTGCCATATTGCACAATCGTCAGCATAGAGTGAGTATTTAAGATTCCTCAGGATGGGAGCTGATGACAGAATATCATTGATCATAATACTAAATAAAGTTGGACTAAGCACACTTCCCTGCGGCACCCCGTTTTCCTTGATAAATATATCTGATGTTACGTTACGGGGCAACTTGACAGAGAAAGTCCTGTTCCTTAAGAAATTTGATATAAAAATAGGCAAGTTTCCTCTTAAACCATAAGCATTGAGCTTCATTAGTATACCGTGTCGCCATGTCATGCCTTAGGCTTTATGTATGTCCAAGAACACCCCTATCATGAATTCTTTATTGGCAAATGCCTCTGCAATACAATGCTCCAAATTCATTAAATGATCTAGTGAACTTCTGTATTTACGGAAGCCACATTGTCGGTCATTTAACAAATTCTTCGACTCTAAAACAAAAAGAAACCTATTATTAACCATTCGTTCCATGACCTTACATAGACAAGAAGTCAACACAATAGGACGAAATGAACTGGGATCCGTAAGACAACCAGCCTCTTTGGGTATCGGTATGACGTGCACAAAGTACCATGAGGTTGGGAACGTTCGAGACGCCCAAAGCTCATTGTACAATGCTAACATCTTAATCAGGTTGTCCTGATTAAGATGCTGAATCATACCGTACGTGATGGTGTCTGGTTCAGGGCTGGTGTCTTTACAGGATTTAAGGGCAAGGAGCAGTTCACCTAGCATAAACTCTCGGTTGTAAGGTGAGTCTACGTCTTCTGTGGCAAAGTCTATTATCAGTAGCTCAGCCGTGCGTTTATGATGTTGGAAACGCTGGTCATAATTGGCTGAGCTACTTGCATGTGAAAAACTCCTGGCGAGGATGTTACGTCCACGGGATCGTCATAAATGGTGTTATTGACCTTCACGGTGGTAATTGGTAAGTAAGGGCCTTTATTATTTGATATTCTTATAGTGGACCAGACTTTACTGAGTGGAGTAGTTCGATTCACTGTGGACACAAAATTCCGCCAGGAGTCACGTTTGGCCCTTCTGATTATTCTCCTTGCCTCAGCCCGTGCCTGTTTGTATGCAATGAAATTTTCCTCAGTGGGCTGACTATCAAAAATCCTGTATCTTCTATTGCGTTTCCTTAATGCTTGTCGGCAATCCGGTGTCCATCAGTGTGCTCTATGCTTCGCATGAACTATTGAAGTCTTGGGAATAGCAGCATCAGCTGCGTGTATTATGGAATTGGTTAGATTTTCGACCTTAACATCAATGGTCTCCCCAGATTTATTTAAATTGGCGATCCTTGAGAAGGACTCCCCAATCTGGTTTCTTATAGTTAAATTTTGGAGGTGGTGGGTCCGAAGTAATGCCGCGTGTATAAGAAAGACAGATGGGTAAATGATCACTTCCCAAGGAGTCGTCATAGGGGTCCCGCGAGAAATCTTGATGTATACCTGGGGAGGCCAGAGATAAGTCAATGGCCGAAAAGTTACTAGTACGATCATCTACACGAGTCGCTCTACCATCATTCAGAAGACAGAGGTTGGACTGTAGTATTAGGTCGGCTACTTGCTTCCAGCGACCATTGATCCTCAAGCTACCCCACTGATAGTGATGGGCGTTAAAGTCGCCCAGCCAGTATTAACTTATTCCCTGCTAGATGATGAAATAGGGAACTTAAAGCATCACTATCAATGGGGCCATGTGGTGGACAGTACAGAGAGCAAATAGACAGATATGTGTTATTAAATTTTACTCTGCACGCGACAGCTTCCAGAGTAGAATTTAGAATCACTTCCGCTTGTGGGTATGATTTGTGTGTGTATTTGGCAACTCCATGACCTTCATATCTTCTATACGAGTGGTAGTGTTTGAACTGAGGAGGATCAGGGTGATCCACCAAGCGCGTCTCCTATAAACAAACAACGTCTGGCCTGTGTATTGATAGCAGGATTGCTATATTATGTAATTTATTCCCGAGAGTTCTACAATTCCACTGTGACACAGTGAATGTGACGGATTAGGATTTACGGGGGTGGCCAGCGCTCTTAGTTCTTTTATGCCGCCCACCAGCAGGCGAGCGACTACCGGGGGACCTAACCTGGTGCTTGCTGATGGAAACCTCCATAGTTTCGTCAATAACGAGGCTTCCAGATTCCACCGAGGAAGAGCTACCCTTTCTCTCCTTCGCTGGAACAGTAGCAGGAAGAACATGTGAACGTGACTGTTTGGTAAGGGTAGTCATATTACTCTTATCTGGGTTGTCAGACTTCTGTTTAGGCTTGACTGACTGAGATGCAGCAGCAGCCTGAGAGTAGGAAGGTGCAGCAGCAGCCTGAGAGTAGGAAGGTGCAGCAGCAGCCTGAGAGTAGGAAGGTGCAGCAGCAGCTTGAGAGTAGGAAGGTGCAGCAGCAGCCTGAGAGTAGGAAGGTGCAGCAGCAGCCTGAGAGTAGGAAGGTTAGGTGTAGCAGGTGCAACAGGGATGTCAGTTGGAGAGGTGGATTGGACAGGAGGTTCAGATGGAGAAGTAGAGGGCATGACAAGAGCAACAGGTTCAAAGTCAGTCTGTATTTCAACAGAGCACATCACGGGACGGGACATCACCACCGAAGCATAGGACCTATTCAGCGTGGAAGTTGCATGCAACTCCTTCGCCTTTTTCCTAGCTTCGTAATAGGAAATGCCCTCAGTTGCTTTCGCTACACAGACCTCTTTCTCCTCCTTCCACTTGGGACAATCCCTTGAGGAAGTGGAGTGTGCGCCCTTGCAGTGAAAACAGTGTACCGTCTCCGATGTGCAGTGTTCAGCATCATGTCCCTGTGTTGCACATTTGCCACACACTGACTGAGAAGCCCGACAAGTCTTTGTACCGTGTCCATATAACTGACACTTCAAGCAATGAAGAGGATTTGGGATGTACCGCCTGACGTTAACAATTTCGTAGCCAATTTTGACATGTTCTGGAAGTGAAACTCTGCCAAAAGTCAAGACAATAGTGGCAGTCTTCGTCCTCACGCCTTCGGAATATCTAGTGATGAAATGGGCATCAATTACGTCCTGCTGTGCAAATTCCTCTATGATCTCGTCCTCACTCATCACTATGAGATCCTTTCAAGTGATAACACCCTTGCAGGAATTAATGGAAGTTGGGATCTTGGCCTCGACATCATAGCAATGAAACTTGCACAACTTCAACAAGTCCTTAATTTGGGATGAATTGCAAGTCTTTACTAGGAGGTCTCCGTTCACAAGTTTTTTCACTTGTTCCACCTCCCCAGCACAGCCATCAATGACCTTCTTGATCATGAAGGGATTGAGGCTGCTCAAGGGAGTGGAACCTAGAGCATGGATGGTGACAAACTCCGCATTATTTACATTAATGTCACGAGGCAAACGAATCTGGGGCCGTTCAGTCTGGGAGCAGTCTGTCCATGGATCAGTCGGGAGTCGGTCAGGACCGAGGGGCATCCGCCATAGTGACCACTCCCCCCTAACGGGGGAAGTGGGAAGAAGGAGGAATGACAAGCAAAGGACAAACAACCCGGGACCAAACACCTAAGGCTGAAACTGCCCTCTCAAACCACACCAGGGAGGCCCGACCGTGTCAATTCACGCCCCAGAGCGATCAGTGGGGGGGACCCTCTATGGGCAGCAAGCAAAGGTAATCTCAGTGTTCAGGAACAGACACCTACTGTTCCTAACTAATAGGGAGGGGAGGAAAGTGAGAAACTAGCTGTCCTATCGAGCCCCAGAAGGGTGAAAAAAAAAAAAGCTAATGCCGGTGAGGCAGCCCTAAGAAGCTAGAGGAGAGCTCAGCAAAAACACGTCTATTCTCTCCGCGACCATGCATCAAAGTCCCTGGCGAGTGGAATTTCGGCCGGAGACTAGGCGCCGGCGACTGCTACCTTTCCGGGGCATCACCTGAGAGTAAGAGGGACGCCGGGAAGGGATACAGGTGCGCCGTTCCTGTTCCCAGCCGCTCAGTGTCAGCGGCGGACCCCCGGTGGTACTGGGGCGGTAGGGGGGGTTGGTGTCGTCTGCATTGGCCGTCGCGTCGTCTGTGGCCTCAACCCCTAACTCTTGTATTTCAACTGACATATAAATTCCTGGATTAGAGTACGAAAGAAGATTTTTCGCGATTGTTAACTCTTGCTAAAGCTTCGCGGCTACGCGGGTTCGCCGGAAAATCGGCTGATCCACATGTATAAAGGTCAAGTATATCCATACAAATGCTCGGCTCAGTACTGTCAGTAGTAGAGTCATACATTATGTATATCAACTAAGACTAAACTTGAATATGTAACTTAATGGCTAGATATTGCATTGTGTAGACAGTATTATTAAAGTTTAGGGTTACACTTACACTGCCTTATATTAACTTATACTACACTTAGGCTACACTTAAAATTACAGCACTACATAGCCAGGCCTCATGCTGAGGGGAGATGGTTAGGGCAGAGGCGATGGATGCGGGGAAGGTGGGGAGTGGCGGGGGGGGAAGAGGGGGTAGGGGCCAGGGTGGAGGACATGGTGGGGGGATAAGGTGAGGGAGGGGGTGGGGGTGTGCACGTGCAGAGTGGCTGGGGGGGGTCTGAAGGCTTCTGAAAATGGAGATGTCTCTTGTGGCAGCCAATGCTGGTGTGTAATTTCTGTAGGTCCAGCCCCAGGTAGCCATCATAGGCATGGCAGGTTGAGTCAGAAATGATGAATTTATGTTGGGTGGAGGCTTGCTGGTGGGTGTCGGCACGCAGGGCCCGGGTTTCCCCACGTATTGGCAGGGGACCATCCTCCGCATCTACAAGATATGCTGAGGTGGGGAGAAGCGGGCTGAAAGCCGATTTGTGGCGGGAGTGGAAGTGGCTGTAGAGGCAGAACCTGGCCGCTCCCATGTTGACCAGTAGCCTCGCTTTTACCCCGTTCAGTTTCATCTTGTCGTAGACTGGGGGTCGGTATTTTTGTAAGATGGCCCCCGCCACCGTGGGGAGGTGCGAGGGTGGTCCTCAAAATCCAGCTGCTGTGGAATGTCGTCTTCTTCAGGTTCCACATCTCCGGGGTTGGCACAGCTGGCGGGGGAGGTGTCGTCCTCGGCGCCCTCATTGTCCACCTGGCGCCCTTGGGTGGTCGTTCTGTGCTGGGCAGCCTTCAGCTCCTCGCAGATGTCGTGGAGAGGACATCTGTGGCTGCAGGCGGAAAACTCCCACGGGTTGATGGAAATAAAGTTGATATTTTCCTCGGGGGCAGGGAACCTTTTGGTAGGGTGTGCCCTGGGTATGGTGGGCATTGCTGGAGGGCTTGCATTGGTGGCACCCGTGGCTTGTGGTGTGGCGTCGATCTATGGGTAGGGAACTTATAGCACCAATGTGCTGCGGGGTGTGACGGGCAGCTAAGAGACGTCTGACGAGCTGGATATCTTTATCGAGGTCTCCCATTGGGTCATAAATTGTGAAGTGTCCTTTGATGATGCTGGGGAGGATCCTCAGTAATGTATGGAATATGAGTTGCTCCCGGTTAGCTGCATTGGTGTCCGGGTATGTGCCAGTGACGAGCCGCCTAGCCTGGATGAGTGTGTTGTCCAGGTTGCCGTCGTAGGTGAGGGTGTCTAGCTGTGCCAAAGCTACGACTTTCCCTAGGGATGGCGTGACTGCCTGGGTCACAATTTGAGTGAAGTTGGCCCATGTCAGTTCCGTGACAATCTTGGGTGCAATGCTTGCTACTGCTTTGCCAAGGTGAGGCATGGTAACCGCTATCTTCTGCCTGTCATCTTCAAATCCTATATCTAGGAGTGGCTTAACCATGGATAGGTAGGTTTTTTTTTTAAGTGCCTGACTCTGGGCAAAGGCCTCAGGGCCTATCCCCAAGTCCCAGTGGTCCTCCTTGGGGCCCAGTAGTTCTCCTACATCTCCACATGTCACCACTTCGGCACTAACACCCACCATCGACAATGAATACACACAGGACTGGCGTACTGGTATTAGCGTGGGTACTTTTATGACATGTCAGCGGGTCACCTTGTACATGAGAAAAGTCTGCTTTTTTAAGTAATTCAAATCCTTAAACTGTTCCCTGTCCCAGCCGGGATTCGAACCTGGGTCCATTAGGACTGCAGGCCGCCTCTCCACCGATTCTGCCACCACAGAGCTTTGGTAACTGCACATGTGGTTTGGCCGCCATTTTGCTAAACTTTTCCTTATTTTCCTCGTTGCTGCCGACCAGATCAAGAACCATTGCTAGCCACCAGTGTTATGCTGCGTGTTCAAAGTTCAACTCCTTGTCATTTGATCACGAGCAACTGATCTGCAGTTCTTTTCTGGGAGCGTTGTTGGGGCACCGGCTGTAGGGCGTGGATTCCCAGTCTCAACACGGGGCCTCTCCATAAAAATTATCGATGATCTGTTCACAATTTGGTAGGCATGTAGTTTCGAAGGGGCCTATGAATTTGACTTAAAGTTTGTGGTCAACAGCCAACCAAGTAACCATGACTCACTGGCCTACTTGATATAGAGTGTCTTGTGGAGTCTTGTCTTTTGGCAGCTCTTGGCAGGATTGCGTGTGTTGGAGCCGGTACTTGAGATGCACGAGGGGGTCTAGGTAGGTGGAGCTGGTGGTTAACTGTTGTGCCAAGAGCCAGAAGGGGGTTAGCAGTGGGGGTTCTCCAAAGACGTGCTTGTCGGGGATGATACCGTCTGACTGGGGGGAGGTGTTCATCCCCCACTGTACGATTTTCACTTGGAAGGGCGAGTCCTCAGTGTCCAGGGCAATTAACCTGCTACGGAGTTGGTTAGCGAGGCTCCGGAGGCTTCTCTCACAAATGGCGTTTCCCTGGGGGTGGTAAGGGAATGAGTGTGAGAGGCAGTACCCAAACAGCTGGGACAGTTATTCCCAAACTTGACCTGAGAATTCAGGGGCATTGTCTAAATGGAGGGCCTGTGGTAGGTCAAAGTAGGGGAACATATAGGTGATGACAGTCTCAGTGACTGCGGTAGCGGAGTGGGACTTAGTGGGGCAGACAAATAAATGTTCTGAGTACGTATTAACAAAGCTAATTACAAACTGAACCGCTGCCTTAGATGGGAATGGGCTACTGACGTCTACGACCACCAGCTGCCATGGTCGGCTGGCTGTCAGGTGGCCGGTGGGTCCCAAGGATCAGGGGATGTCCTTCCCGAGGACACAGGCCCGACAAGCTTCTATCACTCCTTTGGCGATGGTCGAGGGGTGCGGTGTCCAGTAGATGTCTCTGAAGACTTGAAGCAACTACTGCTGTCTGAGGTGGATCCCAGTTCCGTGGTGTGGATGGGTCAGGATGTCCTCAACCTTTTCCGGGTTGATGATGATATGGCCAGAAGAGGTATGGAGGTGGTCTCCTACCCTTGCCAGCTTGCTGAAGATATGGGTTGGCATCCATGTCGGTTTTTGGTTAGTCCTCCCCCATCGTTCTAGTCAAGAAGAAAGACGGGACTACGAGATTTTGTGTGGACTACAGACGGCTCAACGACGTCACCACCGAGGACGTCACACCACTGCCCAGGATAGACGACTCCCTCGACTCCTTCTGCAGGGCATCATGGTTCTCCACCTTAGACCTCCAGTCAGGGTATTGGCAGGTCCCGGTTCATCCTGACGATCGTGGAAAAACAGCTTTCTCCACGAGCCACCTTTTCCCGTCTCATGGAGTCCATTCTCAGTTGCCTCACCTGGGAGGCCTGCCTATCCTACCTGGATGATGTCATCATTTCTAGCAAGACCTGGGCCGACCACCTCCATCGCCTCAAGCAGGTCTTCTTATGCATCCGACAAGCTGGGCTCAAACTTCGACCTTCCAAATGCATCCTGGCGGCACGTTCCGTTGCCTTCCTGGGGCATACTATCTCCAAGGAAGGAATAACCCCCGATCCTGACAAACTGCGTGCCATCGTGGACCTCCCCTCCCTCGAGACGTACACAATGCCCGAGCTTTCTTAAGGTTTACCTCCTACTGTAGACAATTCGTGAAAGACTTCGCTGACATCGCCAAGCCTATCCATGATATGACCAGAAAGGGCAAACCCTTCATCTGGACGGAAGAGCAGGTCTCCGCCTTCAACACCCTGAAGACTCAGCTTATCACTGCCCCCATCGTCGCCTTCCCCGATTACACCTTGCCCTTCCGTCTTTACACTGATGTCTCCCTAGTAGCAATTGGCGCCGTCCTCACCCAGGTCCAAGAAGGGTGGGAGCACATCATCACTTGTGCCAGCCGCACTCTCAACCAAGCTGAGAGAAATTACGCTGCCACTAAGCGAGAATGCCTCGACATAGTTTGGGCACTCAAGCACTTCCGGGCCTACCTATCTGGCACAAAGGTTACTATCATCATGGACCACCAATCTCCCCAGTGGCTTCACCAGTCCAACACCCACAGTGCCCAACTCATCCAGTGGAGGGAGACACTAGAAGAACTCCACTATGAAATCTCCTATTGTCCCGGCAAACTCCACACAAATGCCAACGCCCTGTCCCGACTACCAGTGCAATCTATCTGCACCGAGCTGAGCCTTGTGCAACAATGGCGAAATCGAGACAGCCCCAGTTGGATGCTGCCCCAAATCTTTGCTAAAGTCTGTACCCTGCAACTGGCTCCCCGACAATCCCCGACCCTGATGGACTCTTCAAGGAAGGGACGCCGCAGACCATCCCTGACGAAGGCCCTGTCAAGGAGAGACCACAGCCCTCAGACCAGCTGGGACATCCCCAGGTCCCTGGGATGTGACGTCCCCCACCCTGCCCGACGACGTCTGGCTCGCCAGAGTGGGCACTGACAGGTGCACCAGCTCTTACTGTTTGGGCCCAGCTCTTAGGTCCGACCCTCAGGCCCCCTCATTGATGGGCGCCCCTCCCATGCCGCTGTGCAGACCACCCCGGACGACCCAGCAGCAGCCTGGCCTCCTTACAAAGGCACCCCCGGGTGACCCAGCAGCGGCCGGCCTCCTGACAAAGGCCGCCTCCCCGGGCGAGACCTCCACGATGCCAGGCCGACCCCTGTAGCAGCCCACAGCTACACCACCTGCCCCAGAGTCCTCCGGTCCTGTCCGTTGTAATGAACTATTGCTTAGTGTACTGTGTGCCACTGTATTGTACTGTGTTCATTGTAAAGAACTAAAGTAATATAGATGTAAAGTTTGTTGCCCAGTGTTTTTATAACCTGTTCCTTTAAGTTGCTATCTATACCTAACCCAGTCTAGAAAGAGGACCCCATTCAAGGTGCCGTGTTTAACCCGGCCAGTCCCGACTGATTTTTTACCCAACACACCCTCAGAACCCGACCAATTTTCAACTTTTTTTTTTTGCTCAAACCTCCGCGTTTGGTGAGAAACATCGAAAATTCATAGAGAAATTGCTCTCCTGAGCTTATAAATGTTGCTGCAGGTGATGAGTCAGCCTTACCTTTCGTTCTCTCTCAGGGTACGTGGCTTCAAAGAAAACGAACTATGGGAGGGTTAACTAATTCAAGCCACTTTAAAATACGTATTCATTTGTTTATTTGGTACGAATTTATGTGTAGTACAAGACTATATTGGTTTTCAAACAATTATATAGGCAATAGAAGCATTATTCAGTCACCAAACACATCCACATATGGCACCTTCCTTTACGACATTACCACCTCATCACTTCTGTTTGTTTCTTGCTCAAGCTTCTTTATTTCTTTGTCCTCCACCTCAGGAATCACTTTCACCGTGAATTTCGTCATTAGAGAGACCGTGGGGCAACATGTCTTTACTAGCCAGGTGCCGAGTGTAGGGGGGAGGAGGATCAGGTAGGGCCAGGCAGTATCCCTGCTTGACAACAGGAGGAGGAAGGCCTCCCAGATATGCCTACCAAAAATCACCCGCGAATCTTGAAAAATGTGCAAACGACGGGCCTTGCAAGTGACACGTACGATGCACGTCAGTGGGTCTGAGCGTGAAAAAAAAGTGGTGACGTGCATCGTACATCGGTGGGACTGGGCGGGTTAAGGAGTAAGTGGTTGACTCTTAAACACGCCACATAACAATATCCTTAAATTTATGAATTGTTTTGGCACACACTATATTTTATTCGGTAGTGCATTCCGCTAATCAATTGCCCTATTTGAGAAGCTGAATTTCCCTACGTCTTTATCACTTCCCTTTTCATGCAGTCTTTTGCAGTGTCATCTTGTTGATGCTTCCCCGTGGGTTATGTGCTCATTTATGTCTATTTCATCTTTCCTTGTAATGCATTTATATAGCATAATCATGTCTACTCTTTTCCTTCTCACCTGTAGTGTTGGCAGGTTCAGTTTTTCTAGTCTTTCTTCATAGCTTGGATCCCTTAAGCTTGTAGCAGCCCTTTGTGCTTTTTGAATCTTATCTATGTGTTTCTTGAGACGAGGGTTCAGCATGTCGTCATTTATGTACATGAATGCTATTCTCATATTAGCAAGAAGTGAATAAAATTCCATACCTTCTCACTGATGTGGTCAGCCGGAGATAGTCTGTTCTTGACAATCACACCTAAGTCTTTCTCTCCCTTTGATGTATGTAGGGTTTTACTTCCTAACTAATAATCCCAATCTGGTCGTTTTCCACTTTTACGAAACTTCATTACATGACACTTGTCCACACTGAAATCCATTTGCCATTTATTGCTCCATTCATGACGTTTATTAAATAATTCTTGTAGCTCTCTACGAAAACCTGTGTTAGTAATTCTCCTTTGTATTTTTCCATCATCAGCAAACATATTTAGATAGTTTTCATTTTCAGTTTTACTATCTATGTCATTTATATACACTAAAAACATAATAGGGTGCTTCTGAAAAGGCTAGTGTTCCGCTAGATGGCTCCACGATTAGGACAAACACATTCCCAGTGCTGTTTAGCATATTTTTCTTTGTTAAATACCTACACTGTTGTGTGAAACTGTGAATCATAGTGTAATGCGGCATGTTTAAGGCTCAACTACTTGCTCCTTGAACACGACACCTAGAACAGGGTTCTCTTTCTAGACCGGGTCAGGTATAAAGCAACTCGAGGAACAGGGCATAAAAACTGGGCAACAAACCTTACACATATATTGCCTTACTTCCATACAACTGAATACAATACAAGGACAATTCACAATACACTATTAAATAACTTGGCACTGTCAGGACCAAAGGACTCTAGACTGGGCGACGTAGCCTTGGGCTGCTACAGGCGCCGGCCCAGGGTTCTGGGGGTTCCGTCAAGTAGGTCAGGTGAGGTCTCCATCAGGAGGCACGGGACGGCGGTCCGGGGCCGGGTAATCCGGGCTGGGCTGTGGGGCAGCGTGGAGAAGGGCAGCGTGGAGAGGTGCCCGTGACTATGACAGCCTTGAGGAAAGGTCCGGGCTTCGGGGCTGGGCCCAAACAAGGAGAGTAAGTGCTCCTGTCTGTGCCAACTCTGTCATGCAGGACGTCATCTGTCAGGGTGGGGGAGGTCTCGTCCCGGGGTCCTGGAGATGTCCCAGCGAGTCCAAGGGCTGTTGTCTCTCTTTGGCTGGGCCTCCGTCAAGTGGGGTCTGCGGCATCCCTTCCTCGAAGAGTCTGTCAGGGGGTGTCATCGCTGGGGCTCCAGTTGCAGGGCTCGAATCCCAGGGGTCACAATGGAGCCCTGCCAGACCTCCTCCAGGTGGGGCTCCTCCTGGAAACTGCCTCTGTAAGGAGAGAGGGTGAGGGATCCCACTTGGCCCAGGAGTTGGTGGGCAAGCAAGGGAAATCCTCTGAAGGGGAAGGCACAAGGGTAGGAGGTGAGGGGCAGCTCGTAGTCGTTCCCTCTTCGGCGCTGCTGGAGGCCGTCACCAAATCCCCCGGAGCAGCGGGCACGGAGCAGCAGGAGGCCGTCGCCAAGTACCCTGGAGCAGCGGGCACGGAGCAGCTGGAGGCCGTCTCCTCCTCAGTGCGGCTGGAGGCCGTCACTGAGTTCCCATGCTCCGGACTGACTGTGGGAGGAGTGCGGCTAGTGGCACTACTGCCGGTGCAGCTGGAGGCCGTCACCGAGGTGTCTTGCTCTGGAAGGACTGCAGTCTCAGTGCAGCTAGTGGCTGTCACTGGCCTGCCGGTGCAGCTGGAGGCCATCACCAAGGTCCTGCTTCCCGATGGGATGACAGTTGAGATGCGGCTAGTGGCCTTCACCTGCCTGCTTTTTCCTATGTGCAGTGCAGTTGACCTGTGCCAACTATTACTTACGCTTATTAAAGGCTGTATAATAGTTTACTGTGAAAATAAACTAACTCTGAAAGTTGGCATAATTTCTCCACCACAGTAGCATAATTTTGCTGGTTTCAGCATAATATTATATGAAGTCAAGCATAATTTGGCAATGGAGATCTGGTCACACTGGATTGGACTAATTCATTTAGAAGTTCTGATCATCGACCGGAATCGAGTGCGAAAGCGACTGGAATTGGGAAGTTTGTAAACAGTCGAGGTAATTTTATTGTTCAATGATATATGTGCGCTTGCAGTGTAAGCTATTGGATCTGAGGTTACAAGACGGTAGTAATCAGTGTAATAGGTGTAAAAGTCATTAATTCTCAACCCTTCAAACTGAAATGTAATCAGGTTGATTACGTGTAGGCACACAGTACGGTATGTGGTGAATCTATTTTTCTATTGCCAAACGCTTCATTCCCGCAAGGGTGGCCACAAACAAGTCGTCTCCATGTTACCCTGTCCCCTGCCATTTCACTGCCTTCCCCCCAGCTCACACATCGTTTTCTCATACACCTCTCCATCCTTCCATCTCATTCTCCTCGGCCTCCACCACTTCACACACTCTCCTTGTTAGTCTCACTCTCCATCCTCTCCACAGCTCAGTGTATTTTTCCTAACACTTTCTATTACATCCACACCACAACAGTCCTTCACTTCCTCATTTGTCAGTCTGTCTCTCCATGTGACTGCACAAACTCCTCTCCAATAACTCATTTCCACTGTTCTCATTCTTGACTTGTGTCCTTTCAGCAAGGTCCAAGCTTAACTTCCATACATTAAAATTGGTATCCCAGTACTATCATGCAGCGACTTTTTTACTTCCATGCAACCTTCCCTATTTCTTATCACTGCTTTCAAAGAACCAGCAACCTTTCATCCTTGTTGTACCCATTCAGGCACTTCATCATTCAAACTACCATCCATATTTGTTACACTAACCAGGTACAGGTACCAGTATACCTCAGTATTCAGTACCCCTAGATGCGATACCCTGTCTTGGCGATGGGGGTAAAAATACCACCATACCCACCCTAATGATGGCCAAACCCCAGTTTAATAATGTTTGTTTTTTAACCAATTTTTATGATATTTCATACTGACATTTTGTGTTTATGTTGATTTATAAACTGTTTTTAGACTTAGATTAATGTGTTTTAGTCATAGGTGGGGAGATCATTATCATTTTGGGGGTACAGTTTACTAAGTTTGATTTTTTCCAGAGTTATATTTGACAGTTTTCAGACTATTTTTGGGTTTAGGTGAGGTATAAACTGCTTGTAGTCATAGTTTGGTTTGTTTTTTAGCCATCTGGGGGCTCAGGTTGGCTAGAAACTTGTTTTTGGACTCATTTGGGTGGATTTAGGACTTGGTTGGGGGAAACCCTAGGCTTAAAAACGCATCTCTATACTTTACATGTTAAATCTACCCCCGAGATATGATACCGCGTCTGATGATGGGTTTCTACTCAACCAATTGCATCATTAAACTGGGGTATACCTGTACTCACATGTTCCATTTCCTTATCATCCAACCTCACATTCAATTACTTCATTTCTCTCAAAAACCATAGCTTTACTCTTTCTTGCATTCACCTTTAGATTCTGTTTCTTACACACACTCCTAAACTCATTTGGGGGCTGGGTGATTCAGTGGTAGAGCGCTTGACAAGACCACGAGGTCGAGAGTTAGTGCTCCGTCCAGGTAACTGCCTTGCTGGGAGAGGTAGCGCTTTCCTGTCACCCTAACAGGGCTAGCCTATATGATCCATCAAGGTCTAGCTCAGGATATTATTCCCTCCATCCCAAACTCATTCACAAAGCCTTGCAGTTCTCCTTTGTTTTCATTTAACCATACAGTACGGTATCATCAGCAAAGAACGGCACAGAAAGTTTCCAAATGCTGCCCTCACTCATTAGGGCTGCTCCAACATCCACAACCCTACTTTGTATCTCTTATAACTCCATCCATATACAGATTGAACATCCATGGAGACATGACACATCCCTGTTTCACTCCAACATTAATATTGAAAAATTCACTCAGTTCACTATCCACATGCTCTGCAGCCTTAGCACCCTCATACATACTCTTCACGGCATTCAACAACTTCCCATTTACTCCAGATATTCTTAATATTTTCCACATTCCTGGTCTATCCACTCTGTCAAATGCTTTCTCCAAGTCCTTGAAGGACACATACAATGTCATTCCCTTCTCTAGAAACTTTTCCACTAAAGGCCCAAAGATGAATATCTGATCTACACAACCTCTGCCCTTTCTAAACCTCCCAGTTCTTCTCCAGCTAATTCCTCTGTTATTTCCCTAAGTCTGTCAACAAGCATCCTACCATATTGCCTACCGGTACTTTTTCTATTACTCTAAGAAAACAAGAGGATGGAATAAAGGCTGAATATAAAAGGGAAGTGGAGGAGCGATTAGGTAAATATAGATTGGAGCAGATGGGGGACGTGGAAGGTGTGTGCAAGGTATTCACAGAAGAAATCTGTGCAGCATGTGAGGTGGTGTGTGGGGTGAAGAGAAGACGAAAGGGGGTTCAGGGAACAGCATGGTGGACTGAAGAGGTGAGAGAGGCTGTGGCACAAAAGAAGAAAGCATATAATGAGTGGATGAGGAACAGGGGCGACGAAGAAGCTGAGAGACGGACGAGAGAGTTATATGTAGTGAGGAGGAGAGAGGTGAAAAGATTAGTAAGAGAGAGTAAGAAGAGAGTGGATGAGGAATTTGGAAGGAATTTGAGTGCAAAGTGGAGGGAATGTAAGAAAATGTTCTGGAAGGAGGTAAAGAGAGCTAGACAGGGTGCCAACGAAGTCAGTGGGGGTGTGAAAGATAAAAATGGTAGATTACTAGTGGAGAAGGGAGAAAAAGTAAACAGATGGAGAGAACACTTTAATGAACTGTTGAACATAGAGAATGAAAGTAATGCAAGTATAAGTGGCTGGGGAATGGCAGGGAGAAGGAGGGTTGTGAGAAGAGAGGAAGAAATCACCAGGATGGAAGTGGTGGAAGCAATGAAGAAAGTTAAAATGGGGAAAGCCCCAGGAATTGATGGAGTGTGTGGTGAAATGCTGAAGCATGGGGGAGAGATAGTAATAGAATGGATGTGGAAGGTGTGCAGATTGGCTTGGGAGGAGGGTAGAGTCCCGGAGGATTGGAAGTCAGGTATAATTATTCCTCTGTACAAAGGAAAAGGGGAAAAAGCAGTGTGTGGTAATCATAGGGGCATTTGCCTTCTCAGTGTAATAGGAAAAGTATATGGTAGGATACTTATTGACAGAGTTAGGGAAATTACTGAGGAATTAGTTGGAGAAGAACAAGGAGGTTTTAGGAAGGGAAGAGGTTGTGTAGACCAGATATTCATTCTTAGATCCTTAGTGGAAAAGTTTCTAGAGAAGGGCAAGAAGTTGTATGCAGCCTTCATGGATCTGGAGAAAGCATATGACAGGGTGGATAGACAAGGTTTGTGGAAGGTATTAAGAATATATGGAGTGGATGGGAAGTTGTTGAAGGCAGTGAAGAGTATGTATGAGGGTGCTAAGGCTGCAGTGCGTGTGGATGGCAAACTGAGTGAATCTTTCCATTTGAAGGTTGGATTGAAACAAGGATGTGTCATGTCTCCATGGTTGTTCAATCTGTATATGGATGGGGTTATAAAAGAGATACAAGGTCGGGCAGTGGATGTTGGAGCGGCCCTAGTGAGAGAGGGCAGTGTTTGGAAACTCCCTGTACTGTTGTTTGCAGATGATACTGTGTTGTTGAGTGAAGACGAAGGGGAGCTGCAAGGCTTGGTAGATGAGTTTGGGAGAGTGTGTAAGAAACGGAATCTAAAGGTGAATGTGGGGAAGAGTAAAGTGATGGTCTTCGAGAGAAGTGAAGCCAGTGAGTGTACAGTGAGATTGGATGGGAAGGATATGGAGAATGTGAGTGAATT